>JASDQU011025321.1:490-15895 GCA_032191745.1 Picea mariana | reverse complement strand
TTGGCAACACTGTTAGAGGTCACCCACCTTCTTCAGATTTGTAACTTTCTGATTCTGGCTGGCCAGAATGCCGCTTAATGTAACATAACCGTTTTTGTAAAAAAAAAATGATGAATCACGTGGATTAATCGGAATTTCCATCTCTCCTAATTTAAGGTTCCACCTTCAATTAATTGATCAACCCAAAGAAGCTTGTGACAAGATTGAATTCGCGTTTGGTAAAAACAATATTATTCGAGCACAACAATTAGAAAACCAAGTACTGAATTTAAGTCGAAATTATTTTTATTGCATTGAAGAATATCTATCTAAGTTTAAAACACTCAGAACTTTATGTGAAGAATGTAAGATAAAGATAGAAGAATATTGTTGCATATATCTTATTCTTTCTAAGCTAGGTAGTGCATATTATGTGCTTGTATCTACCTTTTATGCCATGCAAGAGGCTCTAGAGGGAGATTATAAAAAACCCAGTCTTGAGACCTTTTGTGATGCTTTGATTAGAGAGCAAGATAAATTTGTACAACTTGGAGTGATCAAAACTACAGGTACCTCCAACAAAGCTTTGGTTGTCCATCAGAAAGATAAACCCAAGAATCCCAAGAAGCAACATCCTTTCCACAACAACAATCAATATAAGGGTCCCAAACCCACTCAGATAGCTTCATCTCCTAATGGTGAAAAAGGAGCAAAATATAATTTAAAGCAAGAAGATTGATAGCCATCGCAACTTTTGTGATAAAGATGGTCATGATGAATCCAAATGTTTCAAGAAGATGGCGGATTTAGAAGCAACAATGAAGAAGCACAACATTAGTATTGATTCTACTTCTTCTTCTTCTTCTCATGGACATGCACTTTGATGCAGGAGCATCACTCCACCTCAGCACGCACCAGCTGTCTAGCACGTTGGTGCACATTCAAAGGAGGTGAGAGGCACCAACACTCTTGTTTTTCCCTCGATGTTTAATTGTAACTAAGGAAATTGAATGATATTAGGATAGAAGAGCCAAGTCGTGATTTCATGCAAGCTATAGGTGAGGTCGCCTTAAGTGGATGACAGTAGGAAGGATCTAGACCCAATTTGCATTAGATTTCCACTCATCGTAATCTGCCTTGTTAGATAGGCATTTTTAATGGTGATTAGACACCACTAGTGTATCTTGGAGGGAAAGCTCGTCGAGCCCATCTTGTATAAATATTTGTACTGTATGCTCGGTGAAGGCTGTTGACAATCGATGAAAATCATTGTAAGCTAAGTGGAGAATTGAGAGCCGAGACTTAGTTGTAGTCCGAAATCATACATTGTAACTGACATTCCATCATTAATACAAAAATAACAGATTCCACTGCTTGCCATTTTCCTATGTGATGTATGTTTATTTACAAATGTCAATTATGTTTATTTATGTTGTAGATGCATGTGTTAGATTTCATTTGCAGGGATAGAGATATAATTCTCTATTTGTAAGTTGTTGGATATCTCTGGATTATTTAGGCTAAGCGCAAGGCATGCACGACAGAGCGTTGAAACTCTGTGAGCCCACGCAAGGAGTGCGTGTCTGAACTCTTTAGAGTTAGAGAAGAATGTGCCAGGAGGGCACACCAAGATAACTCGCATACTCAAGGGAGAACCTCAAGGTTTTTGAATACCTTGGAGGGAAGTCTGCACAGGAGGAAGTGTAGAACATAGTTGATGAATACTCTGTAAGACTCTGCCAGGAGGGCATTGAGTAGGTGCGAGTGTGCACAAAACCAACACGTTCTAGAGTGTTGGAGAAATTGAGGAAATCCCAGAGTTAAAGAACACTCTGAGGGAAGGAAGTGTTGCAAGTTTGCATTGAGTGGGGGTAGGAATTTCCTTGGTAAACCTGAAGGATTTCAGGGAAAAGGAGGAAGACCTGTGCAAGGAGTGCATCAGACCAACACTTAGAAAAGTTTTTCAAGAATCTGTATAAAGGCTCAACCAAGTGCAAGGAGTGCATTAAAGGAAAATTAAGTTTGTCTTACAATCTCGAGAGAAAGAGAATCAAGTTGCCAGGAGGGCACCAAAAATTCCTTGGAAGGACACATGAGAGTCGAGAACCTTCAAGGTTTGAGCTGAGCAAAATCTCAAAAGAATTAGTGTAGTCATGCACAGAGTCGCCGCAAGGACTTAAAAAGGTCGATAGAAGTCCAAGTCTCCAACAATGAGTAAAGTGTTAAGTGTTCACACGAGGAAGGAATTACC
The DNA here is from genome assembly GCA_032191745.1 of Picea mariana. Taxonomy (NCBI): domain Eukaryota; kingdom Viridiplantae; phylum Streptophyta; class Pinopsida; order Pinales; family Pinaceae; genus Picea; species Picea mariana. Next base: position 13,665 of record JASDQU011025321.1, on the reverse strand, counting down.
AAAGCCCCAAAACTAAGTAAGGTTACCCATTGTCAGGAGGAGACAGATGGCGAAAGATCAGGATATCCGGGAGATAGATTTCTGAAAGATTTGCCAAGAGCAAAGGGAAATATTTGTGAAGTCATGAAGAGCGGAGTGAACCTAGACCGTTGGATCTGGAAGGGACACATGGAGGAGATCCACATACTTCTAAGAAGTGGTTCTCCTGAAGGAAATGGGAGAGAAGAGAGGAGATATTCCCGAAGGCTGGAGTCTGAATAGATCACAGACGTTCATCTAAGGAAGTGGCGGGGACCATTAATCCTCGCACCCATTTACATTCATCAATTCGCAGTTCAGGGAAATAGGAGTTGACTATTGTGAAAAGGCCGAAGCCTGAAGTCTAAAGTCCCTTTCATGGTTATCCCTGGGACATAGCCCGAGGTCATATGAACAAAGGGTCCTAGCACAAAGAACTAGTGTCGTCGTAAACTTTCTTCAAAGGGGCCAAGAAGAGAGTTGTGGGTTTGATAGGACCGACACATTGGAGAAAGGGGGACCTGTTGTTATAGCAATATTTGCCTCACCCTATGCAATCTTGCACAGAGGGCCTTTTTCCATTTCCCTATGCAAAATTTTCATCCCTTTTTTCAAATCCCATAACTAAAACCTACATTTTTTCCACATGTACGCACCTTGCCTACTATACAACATGAATATATGCATGATGCACCACTACAGCCCACGTACATCGAGATTTGTGCCCAAGAATGAAAAATGGTGTTGGGTTTCCATGTCACAACAGGAGATCTATGATCCTTGGCCTTTCATATAATGAAAATGTTCTGACTTAGCCCTTCGGCTCCATTTGAAGGCTATAAATGGGCCAATTCCGAGCTATGGAAAAGAGGAGAAAAAATCAACTTTGAGAGAAAAGTTACTCTGGAGAAATTATTCACTTCATATTGAGTCTCCATCCCTTTTTCCTTTAAGTCTAAACACAGTGTTCAGCCTCCAAGCTCTTCCCTTATTGATTGAGAACTTCATTGGCTCTCTTCTATGCGTTTTCCTTTGGTGGAGGATTGAGGTGGTGGAGGCCCAGCTGGAAGGAACTTAGTTTCTCGGTTTTGAACCGTGTTGACACAGAAGTCTGTAACTTTTTCACTTATGTTGATCATATATTAATAGAAATACTCTTTTCCCGTCTAATTGATATCTTGTAAATATTTGAATTATTATTCCATGGGCATATTTGTTATGTATATTAATGGATTACTCTATTGAATGTGCTAACATCATATATTATCACCATATGCTTTCTTTGCTTGGTTGTTGAGGACTAGTTGTAGGTATATTGTTTTGGGTCAAGTGCTCAACGATGGACTTCATCGAACGTTTGGACGAGGTAGGCCTTTTATCTTGTCTTTCTAGCATATGTTTTTATATAACATACTTGAGAATAGAGTTGATTTTTGCAGTCATTTCCGTATATTGTGGTTTACCCCTAGCCATAGAGAGATTTTCCTCATAATAGAATTGGCGACCATACTGGGGATTGAATCTTCTTTCTTGGGGTTTGGAGTGTTTTTCTCCTTAGATTTCTCTCATTCCTATTGCATTTCTTGTCGTATCATTGCTTGAAAGCCTCTATTCACTCTGGGTCTGAGTCTTTCAGCCTTCTCCTTTGCCTATCTTTGTTTTTGAAACATATATGCGATTTTTTTCTTGACAGATGTGTATATACCCGTGTTGTCCTTCTGCAAGCTGCGTACATACGTGTTGTTTCCTTGAATAGTCGTGTACATCAACCTCTTTTGTTTGTTTTCTGGGTTTGGTGGTTTCTAGGTAGGTTTTGATGATTGTTGAGTCTTCTTGGGTCTTTGTAGTGACTGTTAAGTGTCTGTGGGATGACAGGAAACCTGTCTTTGGTTGAATTTTTGGGTGGAGTCTTTCTCATCATCTTATCATTTTGATTGTCCTTGTAAATTGGGTTGGGTGTTTTTCTCCTTGGTATCCTACTTGAGTTGTCTCTTTCTATACACAGTAGAGTCTTTATATATCAAGTTGTTGTTCAATCCATGCATTTTCATTTTTCTTATATTGAAAATACAAAAATATTAGGCATTTTGCATTTCTTGGAATTTTAATCTTTTAAGTATTCATCATTTAGCTTAGTGCATGTAAAGAAAGATTGCATTTTTTCCTTCAAAATTGCAAAGTTGAAATTGAAAATTGCATTTGTTTTAAGAAGCATATCATTCATTGAAAAATGAAGTTAGGAGTTTGCATTGTATTCATATTTGCTTTACTTGTTGAGTCATAACATCATGAGTTTCACTACCATAAATTTTTGAGTAAGCACTACCATTAAAATTAATGCTATAATTTAAAATTGATCAGTCACGATTTTATTTTCTAGGGTGCACAAACTAGCTTAGGATTTAGTGCCTTGGAATAGGATTTTGTGAGTAAAATTCTCCAAGGCTATTAAATCAACATATGTGTCTGACTAAGGGAGTGGAGAAATCCATTGTATAATTGGTGATATTAGGAGGCTTTGCTTACACCAGAGTTAATCACGAGGTAGCATGAGGTTGGTTGAAGGGATATCCCCCCAATACCTTCTTAACATCAGAGATATTTATGGGGATCTATTCATATATGGGGATCTTGCTAGTGCCCTTACCTCCGTGAGAGGCGGTGCTTTCAAGGTTTCGGGCTTTGCTACCCTGCCCATATGGTGGACCTAACTTACGATTGCTCGCATGCGCATCGGTTATACATTGGTTTCTTAGTTTATTGACTTAGGTGCCACATAGGTAACTTGCAGGGGTTATTTTGCAGGTACCCTGGGTCAGATAAGGATCGAACAACACACAACATTTATGGAGGATTACCTCTCCTGGGGGATCTGACCGACTTGTTGTTAAGGCCATGAGGGCCCTTATAACTAATTATGTTACCTCCGATCTTTAGCAGGGAGTTTCAGGCCCCTCTTGGGAGAGATATACTTTCTTTAGGGAGGGAAGCCCCTTTCAGCCACTTTACCCCATTTGTGTCCATAATTGGTCGTTTGATTTTTTGTGTGCTCTTTGATTACTAGTTGTCCTTAGGATTTTATATCATGATTTGAGTTTTCATTGTCATGGATAATGGAGTTCACATAGCTCCCTCTTTTGTCGCTACCACCCCCATGATTTTTAATCATTTCATGGGGACGAATCTGTCCTCTTTTCATAATGGTATGAAGAATTATGACACTCAGCCCATGCCATAGGTCTCTAGTCGGTTTTCTATTGATATGCCAATTGTGCCCCCACTCTTTCCATCTTCTCCCTGGCCCACTTATATGAATCCTAGCATTGGATTTGGGGGCACCATGGCCCTTCTTCCTACATATTCATTTTATATGAGTCATGTATCTCAACCAACTCTCACTATGGGAGGTTGGAACCTCCCCTCTTACGGATCCAATGTTGACTATGCTCTTTCAGGAGTTAGTAATCAAATGGGTGCTTATTATACCTATTACACCCCCTTTGTGTATCATTCGTTTGCCATGCCGGTTCCTTCGAACTCTTTTCCCATGGTGGGTCCTCATATATCCCCAGGTATTTCATACGAGGAGAATTAGTTTTACGGTCTAGGCCACCCTCTTCACGGAACCCCTTCACATGGGGGAAACATATATCCTCACTTGAATAATCCTTATCATACCTTTGTCTCTTCGCAGAATTTAGTGATGATACTCATACAAACCACTTTGGATCAGTTAACCGGAGGATACTACCTTTTCGGATAGGGACAGGGGGTAAACCAGGACCCTTCCTGGCCTGCAATATTTCAAAGCCAATATTTCCCTAAACCTTGGTATCAAATGCCACAACACACTGCTAGTTCAGTCACTACTAGTCATATTGAAGCTCCATCACCAACCTCTATTAGTCATGTTGGATATAGGTCGATGACCTTTGCAAGTCATGTTGACGACCCACACCCAACCACCACTAGTCATGTTGGGGGAATCACTCTAATCACCGCAAATCATATCGATGTCACATCTCCAACCTCTATACATCATGTGGGAGATGACTCTCTCACCTCTGCCAGTCACATTGAGAGCATGTCACTAGCCATTGTGAATGAAGATGGGGGAATTCGTAATCCTAGATGTCTCAGATGTAAGCCTAAATTCCTTTGTAGGACTTCCGAAGGATATCACCTTACTCGTTTGTGTCCAACTACTATTGGGATACAGAAGTGTAGTTCTCACTTGAGGTCCCTTTGGGTTATGAGGTGTCTATGGTTTCTCCACACCATGTTTCTCCTTTAATTTACACAACAGTCATGCCCCTTCAATCCTCTCCAGACCATACTCCCATTGTCAAGGGTGATGTGTCCCCTGTCCCTGTTATCACGCATTCTCTTCAACCTAGAATTGAAGAAGTGGTCATACCAGTGCAAGCTCTGGTCAATACAAATCTCCTTTTAGAGGGTGATGCATCCTTCAACCATGTCATCAACATTCCTAATAGTGTTGCTTCTGAATAAGAGAGAGTTTTACTCTCCCCGAGTACTCTCCCTTCAAGTCCTGGAGAATTTCCCTTCGATCAGGATGGTCTTGTGGGGTATCCAATGCCCCCACCTATGTCCTTTCCAATAAGAGACATTATCTCATATATCACAGAGACGATAACCTTTGCTATCACTCTATCCTCCTCGACTTGGAGAGATTTTGGTTTTCCCAAGATTATGTCAACTATTCGTAAGATACTGACACTCCACATAAGTCCAACAAGGGATCCTTGGCCTCCCCTATGACTTGCCACCTAGAAAATCCCACATGAGTCTGAGTTAAGCTCTTTTTTGACTCATCTAAAAAGATAAAATATTTCCGAGTGATTTTTCCCTTTCACACTCATTAAATTGGACTTGAAAGGTCGTGAGTCTCAGTTAAGCTCTTTTCCAACTCATTTTCAAAAAGAGAAAAGATTGTCGAGTGAACTTGTCTCTTTCACACTCGTAAATTGGATTTGAATGGACGTCTATTTGGTACAAGTTTATCCCTTTTTCACACAAAGTAGACTAAGATAATGAAAAAGGAAATTTATTTTTGTTAAGTTGTGATTGCATCGCGTGCCCTTGCTTGTAGTATTGAGCCTATAGCTAGTTCTCACTTTGTGTTATAAATCGTTTGCCTCAACATTTTTTGATCCTCAACCAAGAAGAGCCTCATTTATATCCTTCGTAATTTGACACCCTATACCCATGAGGTAAAATTCCCCTGAGTGTCCATCTCTCGCATGCTTCTCCCTGCATTGAGCATAGGTATGTTCCACTGCTGGAACTAGTTTTGCTTATTTGCGACACTTGTTTCCTCCTATGTATCATAGCATTCATTTGACTATGAAAAAACAAAAAAAAATGCTGGAAGGGATTATTATGTTATATTGGTAGCAGTTGTGTCGCCTTTGAATAGAGCACAAATTTATTGAGTCCATTTTTCATCATAATTTTGGGTGTAGTATGGCCTTAGGAAGCTAAGCTCGTTAAAAAGAGTTTTGTCCACTGAATGGTTACTCTTCCAGTCCCTATGAAGAACTTGATCAATGCCTCCTGCATCTCATGGTTTCACCATTGAGTCTATTCTTTTGGACTCTTCCATATATCTCATTATCTTGTTCAAAGGAAGTCTATCGACCTGTGTCAGCCATTTCTCAAAACTCTTGACCTTGCATGTCGGCCATACCCTCAGTTTGTCTCATAATCACATGATGATGTAGTCCTATCATGGACCCTGGTCCTACTTTCATCATTGGTAGGTAACCTTGAACCCAACAGTTGACATTTCATCATTGGTTATTGACTGGGTGGTTTCCCTTGTGTTCAACGGAAATACATTTATTCACACATTGGGATTCATGCAGCGTCTTCGATTCCATTAGCCTTATTGGTGGTTTCCTCTCCTTTGTCAAAAATTTTCCACATTGGCTTCTATTCAGAGGGTCTTTTTCATGTATCACTTGCACTTGGAACACGTGAAAGACATACAGGGTCATTGGTTTGTGAGCATGTTCTTCATCTCATTTCCTCCAAATCATGAATCTCCTGATTTGTACCTTGTGATGAATGATGAGAGATGACTTAATGCTCTCCTTTCATCATGGTTCCTTCCATCAACTTCAGCTCATCTATTCTGCAAATTAGACCTATAATCCTATGAGTAACTTGAGGCTTGTAGTCATTAGTGGTAGGTTCTCTCACCATCGATAGTTGGGAATATATCAATGTGTCTTGATCAATGGATTCTTAAAGTGTTCAACCATGACTCCTTTATTCACACTTATAAGAATGTACTCGGTGCCTTGATACCTACTTTCATTATCAATAGGATGTCTCGCATTTGTTAACGATCACCTCAATGACCGGTAATCAAATGATGTCTCATTGTGTTTGACCTCAACTCCTTTATTCACATGATGTAGACTTGCACCTTTGGCAGATTGTGTAGAATACTTGAAGACATAATTATGTGACCACAACTTTCCTGATATGTTGCTTCCTTTTCATTGGACCAGTACCTATATGACTTCAGTGATCATGTGAGATCATATTGTACTCCATTGTATATAGATATCTTCAGATTGATTTTGAGACTGGTTCTACTAGGCCTTGTTCATGACTATGATAGTCTTTTTCATATAACTGCATTTGTATTTTCCTATTCATGGCCATGGAAAGTTGTTTGGTAGATTTTCACATGGATCTGCAGTGTAATTCAAATTGGCATCCATGTATGCAAAGTCCGTGCAGAATGTAATGAGCAACTAGTTCTTCTAGTTGGTTCCCCATCACTCCACTTCTAGGTTTTTATAATGTATTTCAGCCATCACATATACTCCTATGACCTCACACATTAGGGGGCATATGTTATAGAAAGATTTGTCTCACCCTATGCAATCTTGCACATAGGGACTTTTTCCATTTCCCTATGTAGACTTTTCATCCCTTTTTGCAAATCCTAGAGATAAAAAATACATTTTTTCCACATGTACACACCTTGCCTACTATACATCATGCGTATATGCACATTTCACCACTACAAACTGCGTACATCAATATTTGTGCCAAAAAATGAAAAATGGTGTTGGGTTTCCATGTCATGATAGGAGATCTATGATCCTTGGCCTTCCATATACTGGAAACATTATTACTCGGCCATTCAATTCTATTTGAAGGATATAAATGGGCCAATTCTGAGCTATGGAAAAGAGGGGAAATAATTCAACTTTGAGAGAAAAGTAACTCTGGAGAAATTATTCACTTCATATTGAGTCTTCATCCCTTTGTCCTTTAAGTCTCAACATAGTGTTCATCCCCCAAGCTCTTCCCTTATTGATTGAGAACTTCATTGTCTCTCTTCTATGAGTTTTCCTTTGGTGGAGGAATGAAGTGGTAGAGGCCCAACAGGAAGGAACTTAGTTTCTCGGTTCCGAACTGTGCTGACACAGAAGTTTATAAATTTTTCACCTATGTTGATCATATATTAATAGGAATACTATTTTCTCGTCCAATTGATATCTTGCAAATATTTGAATTATTATTCCATGGGCGTATTTGTTATGTATATTAATGGATTATGTTATTGAATGTGCTTGGTTGTTGAGGACTAGTTGCAGGTATATTGCTTTGGGTCAAGTGCTCAATGGTGGAATTCATCGAACGTCTGGATGAGGAAGGCCTTTTATCTTGTCTTGCTATCATATTTGTTTATATAGCATACTTGATACTAAAGTTGATTTCTGCAGTCATTTCCATTTGTTGTGGTTTACCCCTAGCCATAGAGATATTTTCCTCGTAACACCTATGAAAATTGCATCGGGTTCCAGTAGGGAACTGAAGACTATATTTGACACAGGTGATTGAAGATCCTAAATCGAGAGTTTAGGCAGCCCTCGAGGAGATAAGTGAAGAAGGGGGGGTATGCACCAAGTGGTATTAGAGCCTGAAATTGTTTTCAGGAAGAGGAGATAGTCGATATACATCAAGTAGAGTCAGAGTTGAAGTTCGACTGTAGACAAAAGGTAAAGGGAGATAGAGTGTGATTCTCTAAAGAGACTATTGCAAGGTTTGTAGTAGATGGTAAACAACCAGGTGGGTTGCAGGTGAAGAAGGATGGCTACTGAATGCCATAAGAATTGTCAAAGGGGAGACTGCCCATGGAAGAAAAAAGAGGAATTTGACAAGGAGCTCAATGAAATCCGAGCAGAGATGGAGAATCTAGAATTGAAGATGCAGTAGGAGGCAAAGGTACTATGGAGATACGAGTGGCCTTTGAAAAGGAAAGCCCAGTGGAATGTTCAAAATTTGTTGGATAGAAGGCAACAACATGTGTTAAATAGGTGGCTGAGGCATGTTGATAACCTCAGTGATGAGGGAAATATATCTGGGAGAGGTCTCATAGATTTCCAGGTGGGCAATGAGAAGGGATTAGTTGATCTCATAAACTTCCAGGAGAGCAGAGGAGACATCCCAATTTTCCAGGTGGTCAAGGGAGAAGAAATGGGCTCAGCTAAGATTTCATGTCAGCAAGGGGTGTTGATAGATGGAAGGAAGGTGGAAGAAAGGCCTCATCCATATGAAGATTCATAAGGGACTACAAACCGTGTGAATGAACACAATGAGAAGTTAAATACTTCCACCACCTAGGAGAAGGATCAAAGGAGAGTTCTGATCATTAAGGGAATCAAAATATTCCTTCCAAATGGCCAAGTAGAGGCTAACATATTTGTTGCAGAGGTAGCATCAAAAGGAGAGTGAGTTGAGACTGTCGTAGAGGAGGAGGAGGATATACTGAACTCTACCCCAACAAAAGAGGAGAACCTAGTCGAGTTTCTCACTCAATGGAAAACAGAGTTGAAGATGTTGGAGGATTGGTTGGACAATATAGAACCAGAAGATAGCTTCCAGGAGATAGCCAAGCTAGAGGAAATGTGCCAACATGAGGAGTAGCTAGAGGAAGCTAGAGTTGAATGAGTGAAAGAGGAGATGAAAAGAGTTAAGTTGTCAGAGGATATAGTTGAGCAGTAGCTCAGTAAGGACTCTGCAGAATCAGAGTCTGCAACAGAGTGACCAGCCAGTGCCACGGAAGATGAAATCTGCATGGGAGATCATGGTGATCTTCCCTTAGAGTAGCATGAGGAAGTGCAGTAGAGCAGACTACATAAGGAGATCCAACCAGTTGACCAACTGGAAGAAGTCATAGAAGAGATAAGGGAGATGATGTTGAATTCAATGGAAGAAGTTGCCAGCAAGGAGAAGTTGAATAGAGGAAGACCTGCATGAGTAGGAGGGATGCAGCAGAAGAAGAAGCAGGAAAGTAGAGTAGTAGGACAACTCCATGATAAAGTTTGGGATCCAAGAGAATTTCAACAGAGATGGGAAGCTCATAAGAAGGAGCTCATGAATTTTCATAGCAGTTGAGTATGATGAAGTAGAATCACTCTACCTCAGCACATGACATCTGTCTAGCACATTGGTGCACATTCAAAGGAGGGGAGAGGTGCCAACACTCTCATTTTTCCCTCGACGTTTAATTTTAATTAAGGCAATTAAATGTTGTCTCAATGGAAGAGCCAAGTCATGATTTCGTACAGGCTGTACGTGAGGTTGCCTTAAGTTGTTGACGGTAGGAATGATCTAGGCCTGATTCAGATTATATTTCCACTCATTGTAATCTGCCTCATTAGATAGGCATTTTGAATGGTGATTAGACACCACTGGTGTAGCTTGGAGGGAAATATCGTTGATCCCCTCTTGTATAAATATTTGTACTATATGCCCGGTGAAGGTTGTTGAATACCGATGAAAATCATTGTAAGCCAAGAGGATATTTGATATCTGAGACTCAATTGCAGTCTGGACTCATACATTGTAACTGACATTACGCCATTAATATAAAAGGAATAGATTCCATTGTTTTCCATTTTCCTATGTGATAAATGTTTATTTACGAATGTCAATTGTGTTTCTTTATGTTGTAGATGCATGTGTTAGATTTCATCTGTAGGGATAGAGATATAATTCTCTATCCGTGAGTTGTTGGATATCTCTAGATTCTTTAGGCTAAGCGCAAGGAGTGCACGACAAAGCATTGAAACTCTGTGAGCCCACACAAGGAGTGTGTGTTTGAAATCTTTAGAGTCAGAGAAGAATGTTCCAGGAGGCACACCAGGATAACTCGCACACACAAGGGAGAACCTCAAGGTTGTTGAATAACTTGAAGGGAAGTCTGCGCGGGAGGAAGTGTAACACAGATTTGTTGAATACTCTCTAAGACTCTAACATGAGGGAATTGAGTAGGCACGAGTGTGCACAAAACCAACACGTTATGGAGTGTTGAAGAAATTGAGGAAATCCCAGAATTAGTGAACACTCTGAGGGAAGGAAGCATTGCAAGTGTGCATTGAGCAATGGTAGGAATTTACTTGGTAAACTTGAAGAATTTCAGGGAAAATAAAGAAGACTTTTTCAAGGAGTTTATCAGGAGATCACTTAGACAAGTGTTGCGAGAAGTTGTCTGAAGGATCAACAAAGTGCAGAGAATTCATTAAAGGAAAAGTAAGTTCATCTTACAATCTCGGGAGAAAGAGAATTTAGTTTCCAGGAGGGCACTAGAAAGTCCTTGGAAGGATGTAGGAGAGTCGAGAACCTTCAAGGTTCAATCCGAGAAAAAGATCATAAGAATTAGCGTCATCACGCATAGATTCACCGCAAGGAGTGCAAAAGGCCGAGAGAATTCCAAGTCTCGGAAAGTGAGTAAAGTGATAAGTGTGCACATGAGGAAGAACTTGTTGAAGTCCTGAAATTAAATAAATTCACCCATCATCAGGAGGATATAGGTGGTGAAAGATCAAGAGATCCAGGAGATAGAGTTTTGAAAGATTTTCCAAGAGCAAAGGGAAATATTCGCAAAGTCGCGAAGAGCGGACTGAACCGGGACCATTCGATCTGGAAGGGACACATAGAGGAGATTCACATACTTCAAAGAAGTGGTTCTCCTGAAGGAAAGTGGAGAGTATAGAGGAGAGATTCCCAAAGGTTGAAGTTTTAATAGATCACAACCATTGATCTAAGGAAGTGGCAGGGACCGTTGATCCTCGCACCCATTTACATTCGTCGATTCAGAGTTCAGGGAAATAGGAGTTGGTTGTTGTGAAAAGGTTGAATCCCAAAGTATGAAGTGCCTTTCATGGTTATCCATGGGACACAGACCAAGTTCATATGAACAAACAGGCCTAGAACAGAGAATTAGGGTCATCGTCAACTTTCTTTAAAGGGGCCAAGAAGAGAGTCACAGGGTTGATAGGACCTGCACTTTGGATAAAAGGGGACCTATGAAAATTTCATTGGGTTCCAACAGGGAACCAAAGAGTTGATTCGACTCAGGAAATTGAAGATCCTAGATACAACTTCTACTTCTTCTTCTCATGAGTGGCTTATTGATTCTAGATCTTCTTATCATATGGCTAAGGATAGAGACATATTTTTTTCTCTAAATGAATGTAACACCAAGAAAATATTTTTTGGCGATTATAGATCTCTTAGTGTTGAAGGATCTGGAACAATTCAAGTAGAAAATGGTCATTTCAATGATGTATTATGTGTTCCAATTCTTTCTTGTAACCTTCTATCAGTATATCAAATCACTCATTCAGGTGAAGGTAAAACCGTACAGTTTTCACCTCACCAAGTTGTAATCAAGGATCAAAAAGATCCTAAGCATTCTTGCAACTGGAATTGTTGATGATATTACCATATTGTACAAGTTTGACAACTTTGGGTCATCATCTTTTTCATCAGTTTTTGTTGCTCATAGCGATGTCTTGAGAAAACTTTGGCATGAGCGTTTTGGTCATCTAAATTATCTCTCATTGCAACAAATATGTAATCAACAAATGGTGACGGGTCTTCCTCTTGTTTCATGCAGAGATGGTGTTTTTTTTGGTTGTGTTCTTGGAAAACATCATCAGGACAATTTTGACAAATGTGCCTCTTGGCACACCTCGAGCCCTTTACATCTTGTTCACAATGATTTATGTGGTCCACTTTATTCTCCTTGTTTTTCTGGGTGCAATTATTTCTTAACTTTCATTGATGACTTTTCCAAAAATACTTCAGTTTACTTCTTAAAACTTAAGAGCGAAGTTTTTGACAAGTTTTTGGCCTAAAAGGCCCTTGTAGAAAAGAAATTTGGACATCAAATTAAAAGGTTAAGAACAGATAATGGAGGTGAATATGTGAACACCAATTTTACAAGCACTACATAGGGCATCCAAATGCAACACACTGTTCCATATACACCACAACAAAATGGTGTTGTTGGGAGAAAGAACTGCACATTAAAAGAAATGTCTAATTGTATGATCTAATCTAAGGGATTAAGTCTAAAGTATTGGGTGGAAGAAATCAATTGTGAAAATTACATAGTAAATTGCACTCCCACAAAATCTCTTAAAAATATAACACCGGAAGAATCTTGGACTAAAATTAATCCAGATGTAAGTCACTTCCGTGTATTTGGCAGTATAGCATGGGCTCACATTCCCGGTGAGAAAACGAAATCATTGCAACCTAAAAGTGAGAACTGTATATTTGTTGGTTATTCTGAAGATTTCAAAGGTTATAGACTTCTTCAACCACATTGTAATGAAATTATTATTAGAAGATATGTTAAATTTGATGAAAATCTCTTTTCCTACGAGCTGAATTCGACGATTGTGCCTTCTTCGACGTTTGTGCCTTGTTTTGTTCCTATTCTGGTTTATTCTTCAGATGATGACAATGCAAGATACCAGATATATAAAATATGCAGAACAGAAATAAACTGCTAGAAATTGCAGAATAACAGTAAAATATCCAGCATATTCTTCACAATACACAGAAATGATATAACAATAGCAATAGAAATAGCACTTTGATTCAGAAAGCAATGTTCACAGGCCTCTTCGAGGGGGAAACCTCCAATCGAGTAGCACTCTGTTACAATAATCTCCAAGCTAGGGTTCTCATACCCTCGACCCTTATTTATACTAAATATGTCTATTAAGAGAAGCATCTAGAGGAAGATCCTTCTAGAAGCGGAAGCTTCTATTAGGTCTTCTTACATCTGCCTTATTCTATTTTATTGAAAGGCC
>JASDQU011025320.1:35879-56838 GCA_032191745.1 Picea mariana | reverse complement strand
GTAAATTTGTTGTTTCTGTTACCAATACTCCTTTCTACATTCTGAATTATTCTAAGAAGATAAAGAAACATGATTTGTTTTAATGTACACTCTGTCTCTGGCTTGGAATAATTTATGTGTTTTGCACTGAAGATTGAAAAAATAATTCTTAATTTCTCTATTTTTAATTGGATTTCTAGACCTTTTCCATCTCTTCCATACATTAAATATTTGAGAATCCAATGAATTTTCCTATCCTGCCTTGCAATATTAGCCTGTTAACCTTGCATTGATTAATTTAGAATTGTGACTCCATTTCCCAATGGACCTCCCTTGTTGTTCCAACCAAACAATTTAAAAAAAAAAAAACCCTGTACTATCATAACTAGCCTAAAATTACCCACAAACAAAGATAAATCTTACAAAGAAATCTCTCTCTAATTCTAGGAGGGACAGATCCTAGACTCCAAAGTGGTTTTATGGTTACCTCTGTTAACATCTTCCTCGGCCTGAGAAATTACGGAGTGTTAACAGTTTTGAAATTCCATTTCTCCTCAGCACCAGTTCTTATTCTAACAAGCCTAAAACAACCATTTAAGATTGATACAAATGATTCATATTGTGTTATCAATGAATTCCTCACTCAGCATGGGAATCTAGTGGTCTATCACAATGAAACATTATCTAATGTTTTCCATACATACCCCACCTACAAAAAATATATTTACTCCATTGTGTAGGTATGTCAGAAGTTGAAGAATTACATTCTAGGGAAGGAAATGATAATCCACATTGATCACAAGCCTCTGTAATTCATGTAAACACAGGGAAAATTACATAATGCTAACATTAGAAGTGGTCCAGGTACTTGTAGAAATTCCACTTGAACATCAAGTACACGAAGGGTGGCACCAAACATGTCACAAACTTCCTTAATTGACCCCCAATTGTGGTGATAACAACAATTCTTATCCTTTTTGGGCATGAGACGTCTATGTGGCACAATTATACAATAGTGACTATGAATTTTCTGCTACCTATTAGACATTGAGCATAGAAAAACTAGTTTGAAACTTCCATATCTAGGATGGACTGCTATGCCATCTCATTCATATCTATGTTCCTTCAAGCGAGTGTGAAAATATGATTTGGGAAGCTCATTACAATCAGGTGGTAGGACACTTTGGTTTGGAAAACATAGTGGCATTACTGCAAAAGCATTTTTATTATCCGAAGCTTCAACAAGAACTACACAAGTACATTATATCCTAAATTTCCTTTGACATTGCTAAACCTTCCATTGGGAAAAATGGGATATACACCCCTCTTCCTACTCCAAATAGGCCTTGGGAGTCAATTTCCATGGATTACATGTATGTTCTGCCTTCAACCAAGAATGAGAATGACTGTGTGTTCAGGGTTCTTGGTTGAGTCTCCAAGATGGATGTTTTGGCACCCTACAAGAAGAGAATCATATCTAAGGCCATTGCTAATCTCTTCTTAGAATGTATTTGGGTTCATTTTTGGATCCCATGGACCATTATTTTGGATTGAGATAGTAGGATACTAAGTACATTTTGGTCCAACCTATGGTCGATCATGAACACCAAGCTAACCAAATTGACTTCCTTCCACCCACAGACTAATGGACAAATAGAGGTAGTCAACAGTATGATTGTCCATATTCTGAGGATGTACAATTATAAAATTCACACACATGGGATGAGATACTTACTTATGTTTGACATATCTACAAAAAATCCCTCCATATCTCTATTGGACACATCCATTTTTAGGTGTGCTTGTTGTTCCAACCATTGGCCCTCATTAGCATAGATTTTCCCATTGCAGCTACACAAGAAGAGTCCTCCCATGCTCAGACCGAGGATAATCGAGAAACCAAATTTTTTGAGCGAATCCAACACATCCAACAAAACTTTCATGATATTTTGAATAAATTCAATGACAAGTACAAGCAACACCATGATCAACATCAGATGCCACACATGTTTTAGGTGGGAGATAAGGTATGGTTTCATTTTTGAAAAGAGTGCCTCACATGACCCCATCAGAATATCCTCCCACTCTAATATGGGACTTATACCATCACCAAGGATGTGGGTGAGAATGATTTTGAATTAAGTATTCAACATTTCATTGGCTTGCACCCAATATTTAATGTGGAACTTCTTCGACCATATTTTCCACCTCTCCTCGACACTTCAGACATAATCAAGCACGTTTCCCTTACATAACTCAATCCTAACTACATTAAATAAGCGAAAATTGATTAGATCATGGAAACCAAGATGAGGGGAACCCTCCAACAAAATGTCCAACTATATCGGGTCATCAAAGCAGGGAAACGTATTCACCAAGGCAAGTGGCTCAACAGGAGTAAGATTCAACAAAGTTTATGTATCTTATGGAGGAACTTAACACAATGGAGAAAATTTAATCCTAAGGGGGGATGATTTATCTAGGTGGATACTGGTGGCCACCCACATGCTCCACTAATTCATAATGGTTCCACATCTTAGCATTTTTTCTATGGTTTTTTGGGTCCCAAAGTTTTAGTGTCATTTTGAGCACCTAAACGACATTTTTTCGGTGTGTCAATGTCTATCATGTAGCCAAATGCACATGTTAGGATTAAAAAAATGTGTACTCCTTGGCTATGTATTTCTAATGAGGTATTGAGCACCCCAAATGGATATTGTATGCAAAATTTATGCCCCCGGGAAGTTGATGTATCAACTAACCACATCGGGGCCCACAAACCCTTTTGTATTTCAACTTATGGAGTAAGGGTTTTTTATGTTTAGGTTAAATTCATGGAGGTGGGTAACACTTTCACTACAATCAAATCTCCAAAATTATGAAAGAATTTTTTTCAGACAAAATATTTTTCGGTCAAACCCCTGAACGTCAAATCGAACGGTATAGTGACGATGCCCTCAATTTTCATGTAGAATTTTAGCGGGACAAATTTTTTTCATCCGGTAATCTCTTTTTGGACAAAATATATTCCAACCAAAAATATATTTTCGCCGAAAGAATATTTCGTCCGAAACATTCTTTCGACCGAAATATCTTTTCGGTCGAAAACGTATTTCGACTGAAAAAATGTTTATATATTTATCACACATCGTGATTGTTACACTTTTATGAGCTCTTGGCGAGTGTGAGTGGATTTTGGCGAGTGTCAGTGAGTGATAGTGAGTGATCTCTTGGTGAGTGTGAGTGAGCTCTTAGCACAAACGTGTTTGGTGTGGTCGTGTTGGTGGGAGGTCATGCTGGTGGGCGGTTCTGCAGGCCATTAAAGCTGCAGGTAAGCCTAAACATCAGTTTTAAATTTAAATTTAATTTTTAAAATTTTTAATTTTAATTGAATTATATTTAGTATTGTCATTGTGACTTGGCCGTGAGGTGCTAGCCTTGTGGCCAAGCCATGTGAATGCCCATAGATTGGCCACAGGGCTGGCCCCCCACGTTCAAGTCACAACCCATAGACTGTGACTTGGCCACGGGGGGATAGACCTGTCACCAAGCCATGGGCATGCCCAGGGCTTGTTCAAAGAGCTCCCCCCCCCCACCCACCATGGCCAAGTCACATTCTAAGTGTCACTGCGAACTCTTTGATCAAATTCATTCCCTTTTGGGGTTTTCCCAAATTATTACATTTTATGAATAACAATTTCTTTCTACTATGTAAAATTTATATTTTTAAATTTATGTTAATTTTAGATTTGTTAATTAGTATTAATTTCATGGCACAATGTAATATTTATGTTAATTTTATATTTGTTAACTAGTATTTAATTACATAGTATATTTTTAGATTTATGTTAGTTTTAGATTTGTTGATTAGTATTAATTTCTTGGTACTGTGTAACATTTATATATATGTTTATTTTAGATTTGTTAATTAATATTTAGATTTTAGATTTGCTATGTGTGCATTTGTTCTAGTCTAGTTTAGATTTAAAGACAATATTTTTTTACTAGTAATAGTTCTGGTCTATTGTGCAACCACATAATTTATTAAGTGGTTTAATTCAAATAAATTTATTTATAAAAATAGATTTAGATATCTTGGTTATATGCAAATATTATCCAACGAAAATCATCTTTCTCTTTTTAATAAATAATATTTCTTGTAAATATAATACAAATAAATATGTTCTTCTATTTCTTTTTCTTTAAATATAATTTTTTTCTTCTATTTCTTTTTCTTTAAACATAAATATGTTCTTCTATTTCTTTTTCTTTAAATATAAATTTTTTCTTATATTTACAATTAAATCTGTAAATATAATATACATAGATATAGATATATAGATATAGCTTAGTACAGTTATATCTAACTACATTGAATTATAAAGCATTTACTGCCACAAAAAACAAATTATACATCTAAGTACAAGAATTATACAACATTTACTGTCATTAAAAAAAAATTATACATCTAAGTTTAACTATTGCATTGAAAATTGCAATCTTAGATTAATTACATTGATTTGAATCTATCATTCAAAAGTTACAATTTAAACAACTAAAACTAACACTAAGTGATTCTTGGTCAATTAGATTTCTACATATACAAAATCAATTGATAATTTGAGTGCCCAACAAATATACATACTCATTTGATCATTTGAGTTCCCAACAAATATACATATAATTGTTGTACATTACTGTCTATCTTATAATTTTTAATGGAATATTTGTGAAATATACATACAATTGAATATTTTTAAAACATATATCTTTAATTTTTTTTAATAAATTTAAAAATAAAATAGAAAGACAATTTAAAAATTACATGTTTATATGTTCAAATTATACACACAAACAATAAATTTATAAACAATATGGATTTACTTAAAAATGTGAATTTGATATAGACAATAATAAATAATTTATAAACAATATGGATTTAGTGAATTTGATATAGAAATTTAACAATCAAATATTAAGTTTTTAAATTTTATACAGACATTTAGCAATCAATTATTAAGATTTTAAATTTGATATAGACATTTAACTATCAAATATTAAGAATAGAGTAAACATTTACATGACTAGTTGCCTGAGCAGTGGGCTAGGAGTCGAATTGAATGTCTTTCACGTCGGTGTTAAAGATTTAGATTCAAATGCCCTGATTTTTTGTGCATAGATAATATCTTATTAAAATTGGTTGTGACTTTCCCGTGGGCGGCCAACCCTAGGGCCAAGATGTGAGCACACCCATAGCTTGGCCACATGGCTTCCCCCCCCAACAGCCAAGTCACATTTATTTCAAACGTTTTGTATTTCATAAAAATTTCATAAAAATTTCAAACTGTCCAACTTTTTATTTCAAACATTTTTTATTTTATAAAAATTTCAAGTCTTCATGAATTCAATTTATAAATCCATTTATACATATGTAATATTAGAGTATCATAAGTTATAAATATTATTTTACAGATTGTTGATTATGGAATTCCTTGCTTTAGTAACCACTTTATCCTACCTCAGCTATTTCTCCACTTTGATTAATGCCTATTTCAATTTCTTCATATTGTCATGGGTCTTGGTGACATCTCTATGTAAGACATGAGTCACCTACTTGTGTAGATTTGGTTTGTCCTTGAAATTCATCTGATCAAAATATAATGTAATATGGTTGGCTTTGTAGTCAACAATTGACTGAATTAGACTTTTTTCAGTCTCTAGAACAACCAAATTCAGCACTCACTTTTGATATGGCTCCTCTTCAAACCCATAGACTCTTATCATAGTAAACTGCTAAAAAAGGAACCAGTCTCCCACTCTAGTGTTGTTTTTCAATTGTAGTGACCCTTTGACTAAAGGAATAATTATAAAAAGTACTTCATTGTGGATAATAAAGTCTAATATAGACATAAAAGAGTTTACATACTGCAAAAAACCTTCATTGAGGACATGTTCTTTGACCATAGGCAGCCACTCAATGGTTGGGAGAGAAATATGTTGGCTGTTCATTCACCATACAAGACTTAAAATAACCCAAGTGTGATTACTTTTGATGGATTAACATATGGATTAAGTGATATTGGTACATGAATGACCTGGTACCCCTAAAATCTAAAAATTGTTGGTGCATTGTATTTGCCAAGAACTTGCAGAAGTCAAACTTTATGTAGGATTGATAGTCGGGGTGTGAAGAGGCTACTAGAAAACCCAAAGATAATGGTATCCATTATAAAACTATTATAATTAGAAACAAACTTTGAAACATAGGCAGTATATTCACTAAAGTCATTCCCTCAACCTCCAGAATAGATACACCGAAATATGTAATAGTCACTTTGCATTGATAGAAAAATTGATAAAATACGGACCAATATTTCATGCCAAAGCCTCATTTACAAAGTTAGAAGAAAGAAAAGTTTTAAATACATTTCACAGTTTACATTTTACAGTTTACAATTTGTTTTCAATTTTACTATCAGTGCATATGCTATAACATATTACTATAACATATTACATTGTAATATGTTATAACATATTATTATAACATATTACATTGTAATATGTTATACATATTTCAATGTAATATGTTATAGCAATATATGTTATGACATATTACATTGTAATATGTTATGGAAAATATACATTAATATAACACTAAATAAATAGAAAACAAATAGTGAAACATAGGTAGTATATTCATTGTAGTCATTCCCTCAACCTCTATAATAGATACACCAAAATATGTAACAACCACTTTGCATTGATAGAAAAACTAATAAAGGATATCAATATTTCATGTCAAAGCCTCATTTACAAATCTAGAAGAAAGAACAGTTTTAAAATCTACAAAATATCATGTACAACAGATAGAAATAAACCTTGAAACACAAGGAAAATGTCCACTACAATTATTCCCACAACTAAAATATGTTACAATACTTTGCACTGTAACAAAAAGACACAAGCAGTGAACATTTAATGTCATTGTCTCATTTATAGAATGATAAGAAATAACAAATTTGAATCCAAATGTCTAACTCCAATGCCATGGACTAAGATACCAATTACGATTCCTCCAAAAGTCAAGCTAGCTTCCATTTTCAACAAATAAGGGATTAAAAGTATGAGGACTCAAAAATAGAACACAATTAATGATACACAAGAAAGTTGATAAGAACACAACCAAAATCTCATAGAATAAATGCAATTTGAATTTGCATATTCATTCTTGTGATTAGTTGCCTATACCTTAGATTGAGACTCTACACTCTTAATTATATTGTAATATTCGCATAGCTCATACGGGTAAGATATGAAGTTTATTCCATTTCTTTATCTCTCTCTTAATCAGAGTAAGTAAAACCCATATGTAGTATCCTTATTCAATGGAATTACTTCCTTATAGTGATCATTTTTCTAGTACCAGGATGAGATTCACAGTATGGAATATTATGGAATTAATGGGAATAAATATCAATAGCTACTACACAATGAGAGATTCAAGCCAATGTAATCGATAGTTCATAATTATATACATTACTCATATCAGGAAGTTGTACTCATAATTAGTTTTTTACTAATTTCCATATTCAAGTAATGGTAATAAGCTAATATAATCCACAATAAATGGTAAAAAAATAAGCCAACATGCAATCAATCATGAAGGCTAAGAAGAATCTTTTTGCTCAAAGAGGGAAAAAAAAACACAAAATTAGACGATCATTAGACAAGCTCATGATGCCCACTCAAGCTTGAAACTACCTTAGCATTTTCATCATTTTCAATAGTCCTTGAGCGCATGCCACTTGGTACAGGGCTCAATGAGCTAACAAGCACCCCATTCGGGAAATCCTGAGCAGATTCCACAGCTTTATAATAATGCATGTCCTCTTCTGCAATCTAGGTACATTCGTGTAGCAAATCTATAGCAAATAATTCATGTAGCAAATCTATGTACTTTAAAGGTTAATCTATTGCCTTTTTATTGCAATGGAAAGGAAACAGACCTCTGGGATCTTGACCTAAAGTCCATTTCTTCTTCCTACTAGCATCAATACTTGAATTCAATCAAAGAGCAATAGGCTCAGCTTCTTAAGGACTCTCTCGTTCATAATAAAATTGTTAGCAACCCAACAACAAAAATAAAACGTACTCCTTATGCTCCTTCTACAATAATTAAATCCTCTTCCTCTACTCAACCTAAAAAACCTAAAGAAAAAGAAAAAGAGGTTGTCAAAGAAACAAACAAATTCTTAAATATCTAGGAGAGTTTTTGGTTAATTTGGGCAACCTTACCTTGATGAAAGATATGTTCCTACCCAAGCCCCCACATTCCTCATGAAGGTCATATCTTGGAATAGCAAAGGCCTTAATGGTAAAACTAGGCACAAGCTTCACAGTGAAAACCAGGCATGAGCTCAGTCTCATTTTTTTTTATTTCACACTACCTCTATTGTACAGGCTCACATCTACAGGATCCTTGGATTCCAAAGGAGCTCTCTTCCATAAAAATATATTGGTTCCTTCTCATTGAAAAAAAACAATGAAATTCAAAATGGGAAACCTCCAAAGATCCTTTGTGTGGGGTGGAAATTGCAAAGAAAATAAATGAGATTTAGTCACTTCAAAAGGCTCAGACTGCCTAACCTCAAACGAGGACTTATTCTCAAAGATCCAGATGTCCCCGACTCATTCTGTGGAGATAAATGAATTACTACACTCTATGGGCCCTCTTTTAGTGCAAGAGGTACTACCCTCTCATAGAGCCTTAGGACCTGATCATACTTTAAGGAAAATTTTCAAGATCCTTAATATGGAACAATATCTGGAAAAATAAAGATATTATCCGCACTCATTATTTTGTGGAATTCAAGGATGGAACCAATGTTTTATTTTGGGATGGAACATGGCGACAACTTCCTCCTTTCCACCACAATATGGAAATTCTTTCGAATGGATGTGAGTAGAATTTTTAACTTCTTCTCCTATCTGGCCTCGACCATGAATTTATGCTACATATTAGCTAACAAATGCTTGACTGGATGTAATTTGGCACTGTATCATAAAGTAATGATGTCATCGATTTAAAATTTAATTAGATGGCATATTTCTTCCATCCAACCAAACATGGCGTAAATTTAATCGTTGATTTTGATGGATTGTGCTCCATACCTATTGGACGCATGAAACCTGATTTCCCATATAGATAATCGATACTCTGTTACCAGACTTTGACCCATTCACTCTTCATATATTATGGGTTTCCATCATAGTAAGTGCTTATCATGTTGTGACTTTTCCTTGCCACTTGTACTTTTGGAGCATTCCATCAACTTTATGTCCTAATATGTGCTCATCTAAATATTGTTTCCATTTTTGGTCGATTTACCAAGGTTATTTGAAATGGGCATGGGTAGTGGAGTTATGCATCACCCTATTATAATTATGTCTAACATAAATAACATTTCTATTAATTTTGTCTCATTTTTTTTCTTTCTTCATAATTTTTGTTGGTCAATGTTGGAGATATTAACTTGTACTTGTCTTGTTCTTAACTTTTCATGAATTTCCAAAGGAAAAACATTGAGGCAAGATGTCGACACAGGATTCTCTAAACATCCCTCACAAACTCTCTAGGCTCTCCCAAGAAGGAAGAAGAGGAACCCCTTCTTCGACTGAGACTTCGAGTGACAAATAACAATCTCGTCAGAGGAGATTATAAAATGAGTCAGTCAATAGATCAACTCCTGAATGTGCTCAATAAAAGTGTTATGGATGTATCCTTCTTAGATAGGTTGTTCATTGATACTCCTACACCTGAGAATGTAGGTAATACCTTAGGGAAAGAGAAGAGTTTTGGTAATTTTCTTTGATTTTGTTTATTTGTTTTGTATTTTTGTGTGTTTAAATTTATGTCAAGTTAAATGTTGTAATTAATTTCAAATGTGTGTGTAGACAATGAGTTTAGAGAAAGGGATGACAATGAAAGAGAGATTGGGTGTCATGAATATTATAATGTTGGTACAGAGGGTGAAGGTGGATTTAGGAGGTTGTGTGATCAAGAAACAGAAGATTACATGCCCACCTATCATTTGCATGTTGGTGATGAACTTCCTTGTGAAGGGATTACTGAAGCAATAACCCTTGAGAAATGATCAGGTGTTAAAAGGAGGTTGGAAAATGATTTGGAGATATTGGAACTCCCTCAGGAGAGAAAACAAAATGTTGGATGATGTTTTCATTGATGCCAAAGGTTTGATTGATTGATGTCAAAGGATTGATATCAAGTGATTGATTGATGTCAAGGGATTGATTGATGCCAAATGATTGATTGATTGATGTCAAAGGAAAAATGTCTTGTCATAACATACTAATGTACTATGTATTTTCCTTGATGTGAATGGATAGATGTCAAGTGGAATCATAGTCATATGATTTCATTCATATATATCAATGATTTGTCATTGATATGAATAAATGAAGATGGATCAATGAGTTTTCATTCATATGTGATGGATAGATGAAGATGGATCGATGTGGTATCTTTGATATATGATGCATCATTGGTTTGATGTAAATTTGACTCATTATTTTACTATCATGATTGATGAGGAGTACAAAAGGATGAACTCCAAAGTGGTATCCTTATGGTGAAATCCCTCATGGGAAGATGCTTTGTGATGCAACACCCCTACTTCAGTAAAGTCCGCGTGACCTCCCGGTCTTTGGATATTTATATTTCCTTGAGTTGAACTAGCACCTTAGTTCCCACTTAAACCTTCAATGCATATATACCACGGGTCCTTCTTAGAAGTTACTCCTGCACGAATACAAACAAGGTTCAAACCTCTAATCCACATGACCACCTAGAGTAACCATAGTCTTAACCCGAAAAGGTGTTTCATATTTCACTACTTCGAGATTTCTATTGTGAATCCCCACCGACTCCTTAGATCCCCAAAACCCTGAAAAGGGATAATGGGTCTTTAGATCCTCCCTTATGATTCTATCATATGAACTCTAGTGTAACTCTAGGGTCCACCTCCAAGCCTATTGATATTTCACGTATCATGAGTTCACGATATATATCTCCTCCTTTTTCCGAAGTCCAAACTCGCGAATTCTTTTCTACAGATCAATAGTCCCAAACTTTCCACGTTATGATGGTCCATATCGTGTCAGGACTTTGTGTATCGGGGATTCTCAAAAATGACTTCCTCCACACTTCCGACTACCGAAATACCAAAATTCAAAGTGCCCAAACCAAAGACTCTCTTTGATTCAGATCTAATAGATGTTGCCTCTCCTGATCTTGCGAGTGTTGAAAGACACTTTGCCTTAACCTCTCCATTCATCCACTGGATCCAACCGTCCACAGAAAATCATTTATTTTCCCTCTGAGAAACCCAACCGTCCATTCAAGTTCTCAAAGACTCCTGGCCAAATAAATTGGCGTCCTCCCTCTTCAACCTGGTTTCTGCGAGGTGTCTTCGACCCTCTTCCTTCCCTTGAACTCTCCAAGACTCTATCCCTCCTAAGATTGATTCTAGTTGCAACTCAAGGGTTCCAGGGTATTCTAATCACACTCCTTGTGACCTTCACGATAATCACTGATTATCTGAACTCTTCAACTCTATGCACTCCTTGCGATAGTATCATTTCAAACAGTCACTGGGTTGGAAAATTATAAGACTTCAACCTTCCTATGCACACCTTGGACGGCTCTGTGCCATCCTTTCACTTCTATTGTTATGAAAACACTAGTATCCCTCCTGAGCTCTCTAAGATAAAACTAAGAATATTGTCAACTCACTCCTTGCAGACTTTCACTGCACTCCTTGGAGGAATTATCAGGAAGAGAAACAATTGAAACTCATACTCTCCCTCTCATAGACTTCATACATTCAACATGAAATCATATGCATAAAGCATTGAAACAAATTCATAACAGAACATATAATCAAAATGTAAACATACCATTCAATAGATGAAAACAATATTCATCACAACACCATGAAATTGAGTCAAAGAATTCTTATATTAACTCAGTGCTTCTATACATGGATTCTATAGAAACAACTATCTGCTTATACAAATTATACAGTCTGTGTTCTTCTCTGCCCTCTTATTCTCTCTTGCTCTATATCTCTTACAATGAGAATAAATGATCCAATACAATACATATGAGGGAGGTTTCTCGAGTTTTCCCTCCTACAACTCTAACCTATCTAATTCAATTAGAGCCTACAACTACTTTACATCCATTGCATTAATTTCCTACAACCAACAGATGAGAGAAATCGCTCAAGATCCATGTTACAATTCCCAAAACATTTAAGAGCACTTATGTCTCTCCAGATATTACATTAATGTGCCATCCATTTGAAATTCAAAAATATCTCCAAAATGTGCGTCGGTGTGTATCCAATTGTCCTCCATTTTGTGCTTGCTTGTGATGCTCTTGCATCATACTCCTCTAGATGAAAACTTCATCGGATCCTATCCATGAGCTCTTTCACCGGTTGTCCATGTTTCTGGATCTTTGCTTCACTTTCCCAAATGGCATATTCAATTGAGTGTCCCTTCCACTTTACCAAGTATTCAAAATGTGTCTTCCTTTGAGTCTTCTTCCCAACTCTTTGATCAATGATCTTTTCCATCTGTGACTTTTCAGCTACAGGCATTTGTTTAAACCATTGAAATTCCTTATGTGTCTTTTCTCCTCTTGCTTCATCTGCTCTGTAAGGATACATATTTCCTACGTTGAATATGGGTGATATGCCCACATCATTTGGAAATTCTATCTCATAAGAATTTGCCTCAAATTTTCCCAGAATCTTACATAGCCCTATCTTTTTCATCTTCAACTTATTATACGTTCCCCTTGGGAATATTTCCTTGATGAGGTGTGCTAAAACTAAATCTCCCACTTCAAATTGAAACTCTCTTATGTGTTGATATACTCTACGCTTATATTCCTAGTTGGAACTTTGCAACTTCTCTTTAATCTTATTGTGGAGCTCTCGCATTTCTGCTGTAAAATCTTCTACTCCAGCACTTCTAAACTCATTCTACTCTAAGTTTCTCAACTTAGACACTTCGCTTGGCTACATTTCATACATTATCTAAAATGGGCTCTATCCTATGCTCTAGTTATGTGAGTCATTATATCCAAATTCCTCTTGCAGTAGAATCTAATCCCATTGAGCGTGATGTTCAACTACTAAACTCCTATATAAGTCCCCCAAACTTGGATTTACTAGCTCAATCTGTCCATTCGTCTGAGGGTGA
Organism: Picea mariana; assembly: GCA_032191745.1. NCBI lineage: Eukaryota > Viridiplantae > Streptophyta > Pinopsida > Pinales > Pinaceae > Picea > Picea mariana. The sequence goes on along the minus strand of JASDQU011025320.1, from coordinate 43,569 downwards.
TATGTTGAGCTAAAAGATAATTCTATCCCCATATTCTTCCATAGTGTCCTCCAAAAATGACCAACAAATTTGGTGTCTCTGTATGAAACAATACTCTTGGGTAAAGCATGAAGTCGAACAACTTCTTTGAAAAACAGATTTGTAATGTGTGTTGCATCATTGGTTTTTTGACATGGAATACAATGTGTCATTTTTGAGAATCTACCGACTACCATGAATATGGAATCACAACCCCTATGTGTCCTTGGTAGTCCTAACACAAAATCCATTCTTACCATATCCCACGACCTCTCTAGTAATGGAAATGGTTGGTACAATCTCATATTCTGTCTTTTCCCCTTTGCGTGCTGGAAAATTTTACATCTGTTTACAAAATTCTTGACATCCATACTCATCCCTGGACAATAATACAAACTGTTCAGTTGCACAAATGTCTTTTCATGGCCAAAATGTCTAGCCAACCCCCTACTATGATTTTCCTTCAAAAGGTTTTCTCTCATAGAACTCTTCGGGATACACAATTGATTTCCTTTGAATAATAATCCATCCTAGATCAAGTATTCAATACATTGGCTTCTATCTCTTAGAACAGGTTTCTCACATGATTCATAAGCATCCTTGAAATTTGAATCATCTCTGTACATATTGTTAAGGCTATCAAAAACTAAGGTCTTCACACAAAAATCCTGCAGAATCAAACATTTCCTCCTCAATGCATCAACAACCTTATTAGCATTTCCAGAAATGTGCTTTGTAACAAAAGTAAAGTTCTACATAAATTCAACCCAGTTTTCATGTTTTTGGTTCAGTTTCTCTTATCTGGTTATAAACTGTAAGGCATGGTTTTCGCAATACAAAACGAACTCTTTTGGAACCAAGTAGTGCCTCCATTTCATCTGTTCTTGTATGACCGCATAAAACTCTTTATCATATGTGGAATAATTCCTCTTGGCCTCATTCAACTTCTCACTGAAGTATGGAACTGGTCTATTGTCCTGAATTAAAAATTCTCCAATCACAAATCCACTTGCATCGCATCTCACTTGAAATGTCTTACTAAAATATGGCAGAACTAGAACTAACTGTCAAGTTATATTCTCCTTTAACAACTTGAAACTTTTCTCCATGTCCTCTATCCAATGAAAATATTTATGTCTTTTCTTAACTATGTCCATCATTGATGCACAAATTCCACTAAAATTTCTGATGAGCTTCCTGTAAAAATTGGCTAGTCCATGGAAGCTTCTGACTTCAAAGATATTCCTTAGCAACGACCATTATTTGATTGTTTTTACCTTCTCAAGATCCATCTTCAACTCATTCAAAGATATCACGAACCCCAAAAAAATGAGTTCATTCTTCACGAAAGACGACTTATTCAGATTTATCATCAACTTCTTTTGCTTCAACCTCCTCATCACTAGATTCAAGTGTCTCAAATGTTCTTCCTCAGTCTTACTGAATATCAGTGTATCATCAAGATACACAATTACAAATTTTCCAATGAAATGCTTCAAAACTTTGTTCATTAATATCATAAAATTACTCGGTGCATTCGTCAAACCAAAAGGCATGACAAGCCATTCATACAGCCCTTCATTCATCTTAAATGCGGTATTCCATTTATCACCTTCCCTCACTCTAATCTACTGATATCCACTTTTCAAATCAATTTTTGAAAAAAAAATTGCTCCACTCAAGCAATCCATCAAGTCATCCATCCTCGGTAAAGGAAATATATACCTAATGGTGATTTTTTTTATAGCCCTCGCGTCTATACACATTCTCCATCCACCATCCTTCTTTGGACTTAACACTGTTGGCACAGTGCATGGACTCAAGATTTATCTAATCAACCCCTTGTCCATCAAATCCTGGACTTTCTTCTTAACTTCTTCATTCTCCTACAATGTCAGTCTATACGCTTCTTTGTTTGGTAAACTCACTCCTAGTATAAGGTCAATGTGATGGCTTATACTTCTGATGGGCGACAATGAACAAGGTAAATTCTCCACCTCTATATCAGTGAAATTCTCCATCATTTCCTGAATTTTCTCAGGTATATCATCCATCGAAGTACTGGTCAAGATGACTCTAGGTTTTCTCACCATAGAAAAATGCATTTCTTCGTCCTTCTTGACTTCATCCATAATTTCCTTCGAACTCATGAGAAGTATAGTATTGCTTGTTTCTTCTTTCACCTTCTTGTCTATAATTGGCAGCAACATATGTGTTCTACCATTCTTCTCCAAGGTGTATGTGTTCTTTCTTCCATCATGAATAACATTCCTATCATATTTCCATGGTCTCCCCAAAAAAATATGACAGAAATCCATGGGAATAACATCACATAAAATACCATCTCTATATCCCCCTATCTCAAACTCAACTAAACATTGTTTAGTGACTGTTACGTGATGTCCTTTTTGCAACCACGAAACCTTGTATGGGCTCAGATGTGCAAATGTCTCCAATTCCATATTCTCCACCATTTTTGTGGATTCTAGATTATTTTTTCTTCCACTATCCACAATTAACTTCCATACTGAATCCTTGGTCTTGACAACAGTTCTGAACAAATTGTTCCTTTGGACTGGATTCTCTATCTCATTCTCTGGCTTCAAGATAATTTTCCTCATCATTAAGGATCTTCCACCTTCTACATATTCTGTCGCAACATTTTGCCTTTGTGCTTCTGAAATGTGAGCTTCGCCTCATCCATTCCTTTTTCTATCGGGACATTCAAAATACTTGTGTCCTATATTTCCATAGACAAAACACTTTATTTCACCACCTCTGCCTCTTCCTCTTCCTCTGGCTCGAGGAAAAGTGTTCCTATTGGAATACTGTCCTCCTTGTGAGCTTCCTCCCCTTTCTGGGTTCTTATGAGGTTTATTTTCTTCATCATTGGGCTTCTATACTCTGTCCTGGGAAATTTCTTTGCGTCTACTCTGAATTCTACCTCTACCCCTTTGACCTTGCTTTTGGGCCAATTTTACTTCTTCCTTTGAAGAAATTTGATAAGCATCTTCTACATTCCTGATTTTCACCATGATCATCTCATATTGAATTTCATATCTCAATCCATTCATGTATCTGGCAACCTTTTCATCATCACTCTCGCGATGACTAGCTCTGATATTTAGTCTGTAAAATTCATCAGTGTGTTCTTTCATTGTCATCCCTTTTTGTCTCAAATTATGCATTCTTCCAAACAGATTAATTTGGTTATCTCTCAGTATAAAATTGGATTTCATCTTTGTGACCATCATATCCCATATTTTGATTATTTTTTTTCCTTTGCAATGCCTATCAGCCTGCAGTTCATCCCAACATAGTGATGCATTCCCTTTCAGTCTAGTTACGACATGTTTTACTTTATTATCTTCTTCAATATCCTCATAGTCGAAGTATTTATCCAGACATCTAAACCAATCTAGCAGCTCCTCAATGTCTAAGTTGCCTTCATACATAGGGATGTCCATTTTTTCTCTGGCCCCTATTCTTGCAACAACTTTGAATAGACATTCCTCTGTAGCATATTTGGCTACAACTTCTTCTTTGGATCCAACTTTGTTTTCTCTTTTGGCCTCACTGATATATCCAGTATAATCTTTTCACCTTTGTGATGTCTCCATAGCATCTAATCGAGCACAAAGTTCTCTCATTTCCATTTGCACAGCTAGATCGGGTATGGGTCTATCTTGATGTCTTCTTGACGGCATTATTTCAATATTCCCATGCAAATTCCAACCAAAACTTTCCTCCTGCCTTCTCTTACTTACAGAAAATAAGGATTGTTAGCTAAGGCTCTAATACCACCTGGCGCAACACCCCTACCTCAGCAGAGTCTGCATGACCTCCCGATCTTTGGATCTTTCTATTTCCTTGAGATGAAATGACTCCTTAGTTCCCATTGGAACCTTCAATGCATATATACCACTGGTCCTTCTTAGAAGTTATGCCTGCATGAATAAGCACAAGGAACAAACCTATACTCCATGTGACCACAGACTTAACCCAAAAAGGTGTTTTGGATTTCACAACTTTGTGATTTCTATTGTGAGTCCCCACCGACTCCTTCGATTCCCAAAACCTTGAAAAGGGTTAACAGGTCTTTAGCTCCTCCCTTATGCTGCTATCATATGACCTCTAGGCTAACCCTGGGTCCACCTCCGAGGATGTCTGGATTTTTTGTATCGTGAGTTAACAATGTGTCTCTCCTCCTTTTCCCGAAGTCCAAACTCGCGATTTATGTTCTACAGATCAACGGTCCTGAACTTTCCATGATATGACGGTCCAGATCATGTCGGGACTTCATGTATCGGGGATTCCTGAAAATGACTTCCTCCACACTTTCAACTTCCAAAATAATGAAATTTAAAGCACCCAAACCAATGGCTCTCATTGATTCAGATGTAACGGTTGCTACCACTCCTGATCTTGTGATTGTTGAAAAACACTCAGCCCTAACCTCTTCATTGATCTACTAGATCCAATGGTCCACGAAAAATTGGTGCTTATCCCTATGAGAAACTCAACTGTTCGTTCAAGTTCTCAAAGAATCCTAGCCAAATAACTTGGTGTCTTCCCTCCTGAACTTGGTTTCTGTGAGGTTTCTTCGACCCTCATCCTTCCCTTGAACTCTCCAAGACTCTATCCCTCCTGAGCTTGATTTTGGATGCAACTCAAGAGTTCCAAGGAATTATACTCACTCTCCTTGTGACCTTCATGATAATCATTGATTATATGAACTCTCCAACGTTTTGCACTCCTTGCGATAATATCTCTTCAACCACTCACTGGGTTGGAAAATTCTAAGACATCAACCTTCTTGCACACACCTTTCATGGCTCGATGTTATCCTTGCACTTCTACTGGTATGAAAACAATGATATCCCTCCTAATATCTCTGAGATAAAACTCATAATATTGTCAATGCACTCTTTGCGGGCTTTCACCGGACTCCTTGCAGGAATTATCAGTAAGAGAAACAATTGAAACTCATACTCTCCCTCTCACAGACTTCATACATTCAACATGAAATCATATGCATAAAGCATTGAAACAAAAGAATAATAGAACATATAAGCAAACCGTAAACATATCATTCAATAGATGAAAACAATATTCATCACAACACCATGAATTGAGTCAAAGAAATCTTATATTAACTTAGTGCTTCTGTACATGGGTTCTATAGAAACATCTATCTTCTTATACAACTTATACAGTCTATGTTCTTTTCTGCCCTCCTATTCTCTCTTGCTCTATATATCTTACAATGAAAATAAATTATCCAATACAATACATACAAGGGAGATTTCTCAAGTTTTCCCTCCTACAACTCTAAGCTATCTAATTGAATTAAATCCTACAACTACTGTACATTCATTACATTAATTGCCTACAACCGATAGATGAGAGCAATCTCTCAAAATATGCGTTACAATTCCAAAAACATTTAAGATCACTTATGTGTCTCCAAATATTACATTAATGTGCCATCCTTTTGAAATTAAAAATATCTTCAAAATGTGCGCTGGTGCGTATCCAACTATCCTCTGTTTTGCGCTTGCTTGCGATGCTCCTGCATCACTTTGCGGTTGAGTTATCCTAGAAGTATGGTTAGAGAACCCACAATTATATGTGGAATATTGAGATGAAGATCAATGAATTTTTTAGTGAAACTATCATAGATCGATAGTGCTTGTCATGCCATTTCCGGTGGTATGTGGAATGTCACATAAATTCTCATGGTTTGAGAGTTATGGCCCTACAAATTTGGAGGACCCTCATATGATGGCTTGGAGCCCCAAAAGGTCAAAAATTCAAAATGCCTACAAAGAAGATAGTATTTAAATAAAGAGAAGTGATTATTTAAATAATAAAGTAAAGTGACAAAGTCAAGGAAGATTAATTTAATAATCAAATAAATGGATAACTTTATATTTATGGAAAGCAGTTATGAAAAGGTTAACCCTTAAATGAGGAAAGAGGGTTAAGTGGTCAAGTGGCTATGTGGGCCAAGTGAGCTAGAAGATGATTTTAAGGAAGCTACTTGGAGATTATAAATAAGAGGCAAGGGGTCTCTAGTAAAAAGTATCTCTTGAGAATATCTTGAAGATCTATTATGAGAGAGAGAGTGATTGGAGGATCTCATGACCCATCAAAGTTTTGTCAAGTCTGATATCTTGACGGTGAAAGTTTTGGAAGTTCATAAACCCTAGTTTCTAAGGCATGCGTGGGCTAATAGTGTATTAGGATGCATACATATCGATTTATACATAGGTTAACAGTGTATTAGGGTGCGTACGTATGTGGGCTGATAGTGAATTAGGGTGCGTACAGTTGAATAAAGTCATGGAGACTTGAGTGTGATGAGTTGGTGCCAAGTTCCTAAAGTCTGAAGAAATTTTCAAATCTTCATTCCATGGGCTCAGATATACCATAGAAACTATGGTATGGTTACATTGTTGTCTTGATGGATACTCTTGCTTTTTGTGTGGTGAATGCTTAAGGCATTCTTCGTATGGTTGTTGTTATTTGGTTTGTGTTGGTTGATGGAGTGAGAAACACTCTTATGATTCAATAATGATATGATTGCTATAGTATGTTGATTGCTTATACATTATTGACTATCATTCATATTGTATGCTTGAGGAGCATGAGTAATTTGTTGGAGAGATTGGATGTGTTGTGATTGATTATGAGTCAAATTGGACAGTGATAGATAGAAGAGAATGTGATTGAAGGTTGCAAAGGATCTGAGTTCATCCTGAAGAGAAAACCCTAAGTAACTCAGAAGTGATACACAGGTTGTATTACATACTGGTCGCGTACATACACAAGTTGTACTACTGGTAGGGAGCGTACATACCTGTGTTACACTACCAACAGGTCACGTACCTATTGACAGATTGATACCTGTTGAGGATTGTTTCCTCATCTCAGTTGTTTTTGAGGGTGTAAGTTGAGTCTTGCATTATACAATTGATTCTCTTGTAGAGTTTTACTCTATTAAATTGTTGTTGATAACCCAAGGATTGTAGTCCATAATAAAAGAAAAATTGTACATACATCTTTTTTTCTTTGTGTTCCTTGTGGTGATGATGTATTAATGATACACTATTAAATTTGAACATTTTTGTGATGAAGTAGAGATGAATTTTCGTCGGGATAGAGTCATTTTTGTGATCAATATTTTTTTTTTTTTCGTCGGTCTAGCGGCCACACATGGATCTCCGTATATCTTGTGACCGAGAAAAGAAACCTATTCACAACAGGGAAAAGTTTGGCTAGGGAAGAATGTTAGTTGGTTGAACGACTAATATTAGTCGCAAGAGCGACCAAGACAACCCTGGAAAACTTAGTCAATAAACCACTATGAGTCAGTAGAATGATGAATGTTAGTCGCTAGAGCGACCAAACCATAAGTTAAAAATGTCAAATGAAGGAGGATCATTTAGTCACTAGAACGAACAAGTCACCTAGTTTGTGACCAAATGCATGGCAATACAACCGACTAACACGTTGGTCGCTTGACCGAATAACACGTTGGTCACTTGACCGAATAAAATGTTGGTCACTCTAGAGACTAACACGTTGGTGTTTGCAACCAATTGGAAATACTAGAGATGAACATGTTAGTTGCTAAATCGACCAATGTTGGGGTTTTAAAAAAAAAAAA
>JASDQU011025320.1:0-22052 GCA_032191745.1 Picea mariana | reverse complement strand
AAAAACCAAAACCACTCGTTCCGCGCTCATAATTTTTAAGCTTGCCCCCAATTAGTTGCACACAGTCTGTAGAGTGGAGGAGGAGGGGCACACATCTACACACACAGAGAAGGAGGCACTCGGTCTGCAGAGTGGAGGAGAAGGAGGGGAGCACGTCTACACACAGAGAGAAGGAGGTACATAGTCTACAGAGTGGAGTAGAATGAGGGGCACACATCTGCACACACAGAGAAGGAGGGGCATACGGAGGAGGGAGAGGCACAGCTGCTCGAATAGCTACACGGAGGAAGGAGAGGCATACAGACGAGGGAGGGATTAAAACCATGTTAAGTCTTCTTCTTCCTCACCTACGATGGAGTTTAGGGTTTCTCAGAGGTTATAATTTTTATTACATTATAAGAATTCATTTCCTTGTTGCACAACCCTANAAATTATATATATTATAAATAATAAAATAAAATAAAACAAAATAAAAAACAAAAACAAAAAAACACATTTAAAAAAACCAAAACCACTCATTCCGCGCTCATAATTTGTGAGATTTCCCCAATTAGTTGCACGCGGTCTACATAGTGGAGGAGGAGGGGCACACATCTACACACACAGAGAAGGAGGCACTTGCTCTGCAGAGTGGAGGAGAAGGAGGGGAGCACGTCTGCACACACAAAGAAGGAGGCACACGGTCTACAAAGTGGAGGAGAAGGAGGTGCACACATTTGCACACACAGAGAAAGAGGGGCGCACAGAGGAGGGAGAGGCATAGCTGCCCGAATAGCTACACGGAGGAGGGAGAGGCATACAGACGAGGGAGGGCTTAAAACCATGGTAAGTCTTCTTCTTCCTCACCTACAATGGACTTTAGGGTTTCTTAGAGGTTATAATTTTTATTACATCATAAGAATTCATTTCCTTGTTGCACAACCCTACTAGCTATTCAAGTTTCATGGCATTTTTCATTCACTACTCTCTTTGATGGGGTTTATGCTTCATCCACAAACTTACATAATCTTTTCATAAGACATTGTTCTCTTGGATTTGCATACTCCTCTCCTAAGTCCTTCTTCTTGTATTTGGACTTTTTCCACCCAAACCTATTATTCTGATCAAGCTACACCCAAAGCACACCCTACCCTATTATAAACTCAACTCTAGTGTGCCCCTATTTTCAATATTGCAGATTCTCTTAATTATTTTCATGTTTTATTCAATCGTGTAACCTAAATATATTACCACCATTTTTTATTCTTATGTATATATGGTGTGATGTGGATAAACTATGGTTTTCGAAAATAAGAAATAGATCATTGAATCTTCAATAAAGACCTTCATTATGAGTCCCACTTATTTGAGGTGGATTTGTTTTCTAACTATCTTATGCAACCCACGAACTACGAAGATGATAATTTTGCATGCTTATAATGTCATATGTTGAAGGACCATCCAATGCATTCATCATGTGGAAAATTTACATCATTTCACATTGGATTCAAAACAAAAGGATGTTCATGCCCCAATTGAACACTATCCTTAGAATATTTCACATACAGAAAATCGATGCCTATATTGGCCACCCAAATAGAAACAAATTTTACAAACTCTTCTATTTCACGAGATTCATGTCCTTTGATTGTATACCTAGAATAATAGAGTACAAACACCTACCCAAAATATTGAGTGAAGAAAGATTTTGTGTTTTCTAAGAGGTTGGGCTCAAACCCTAGATGCAAAAGTCTTACATCTCAAGTTATAATTTCAATGTTTATCTTTAGCTATACTATAATATGAATATCGTTGGCCTAACATTTCCTTCTCCCTCGATGGAGTGTAGGTACAACCAAATATGTATCTATCATACCTATCATCCAGATCGAGCGATGAAATTTTGAGAGGGACAAGCGAAAACATATCCAACACATGTTACAAGGCGAAATCAACTAGAGGTGAAAAGGTCAGAAGAAAGTTTGGTAGGCACATGAAATTCTTTCTTGCTGAAGGAGGATCCTGCTCTTATGACAATGAGAGCATAGGTGACATCGAGGTTCCCTTGAGGTACAAACACCTACTTAAACAGTGGGTACCTAAGGAACTACTAGAGTTGGACACTAACTTCTATGTTAATGAGAGGATGTATCACATTGCTCCGTCATCCATCCATGGCCTTGATTTATTCTCCATGGACAACATAAAGGTAAAATATGGTAGATTAGTTGAATTGTTTGATTATGTTGGACCATGTTACACTTATGGAGTATGGTTGAGCCTGGTCCAATTAATGCCTAGTATGCGAAGATATGCACTCGTCGCAAATTATATATAGCTGAAAGACAATAATAAAAATAAAGGAGCGACTATGTATATTGATGGAAGGCCAAAGGCATTGGGGAATATTGCAGGTATTATAAATAGTACAAGGACAAGAAAGGAACCCAATTGCATTTTTGAGGAGTGTGAAGGTAATAGGATATTTGTATGTGCGGTGAAAACAATAATGGCAGACGAAGAGTTGATGGTCGATTACAATCTAAATCGAGTCGACCCAGAAACGTCTTCTTTTTCTATGATACAAAACCTATTCCATCCCTCTCTTATCTTACCTACAGTTTCCCAACCATAATATCACCAATTCATGGATAGAATGAAGCATGTATTCATTGAATCTTCAACAAAATTTGATTTTGCTTCTTGTAGAAAAAGTTATGAATGAAATGCTGAGAGAGGTCGCTTACCCCAAGAATCACAATATTGAAAATTAAAACAAGACATAAAATAATACATACAAAACTCTGCATATGGTCCACATTTCATATGTGTCTCACCAAACAGACCACCTTCCAAAGATCAAAAGGTTTCCAAGATGACAATGTCGGTTACAAGGACCAGAGTTGATTGATCCCAGAGCTAATAGCGCCAATATAAGCAAACCTTGAAACCACCAATTGTGAAGATTGAAAACAAATATGGCCAAGGCTTGGCCTTTACACTCCAATAAATTGGGAAATCCCCCCCTCTTGCATCTGGTCACTTTCTCTCTTATATCATTTCAAATCTTGTGGTTAAAGGAACTCATCCCTTGTGTTGATGAAGAAAGAGGTTCAAATTCCTCCAAATGTTCCATATTTGACCTTCATGAAGTTAGCCCATATTGCTTGGGATTTGAATTGCACTCTTGAATCTATTATGCACATCCTTTCTAATGGTTTTGGTTTCAAACCCTCCTTTTGCCCCATTCAAATCATCTTGGAAATTTTTTTGACCCTCTTTGCCTCATTTGTTGCAACACCCAAAAGGCTCCTTTCCATTACATCTAAGGAACATGGAACATGGTAATTTAAGACAACGTTATAGACCACAACATTCGGTTCAAGCCGAGGATCTCAATGTAGAAATTCCACATTATTGGCTTGGAAGAACACACATCACATGAAAGAAATCTAATGCTTCTACCGACCTCCTCACCTTTCCAAGAACATAAATCAATGTTGTATATACATACCTCCATTGAAAGCCCTTATGTTGCACTATATGGCTTGGAAATCTTCATTTGATAGAGCTGACTTATCACTTGCTCTAATGGAAACTACCTTACTACATCCTTGTTGAATTCTCTGAATCTCGGATCTGATAGTTATTATTTTATAATTTCAATGCAAAATTCTGTTTCATGCCACAGTTATCATAGAATAACTATACACTGAGAATTTCAACTATTACAACGCAATAGAAATAACAAGATCTAGAAATATTAACCATGCACAATAGACACAAGAACACAATAATTTATCCTAGGAAAACCAACCTTGGAAGAAAACGCAACAATATTTCTTATAGAAGAATGAATTCAAGAGTTTACAAGTTTATCACCATCAAAATAGAGTGAATGTTTCATTTGTGATGAAATTTTATTTTATTTCTAAATGTTCCATTTGCTAATTTTTGCTCGATGTTTCATTTCAAATATTTGCTAATTTGTATGTGTGAATGTTTCATTTCATAATATTTGCCAATATTACATTATTTCATATATTGTTTTTTCAATATTTCTTGCATGTACTAACATTCTTCTTGAAATTCTGCTAGAGTGGTGATCAAGGCAAAGGCCCTGTTCCTAGCACTGCATTGAATAAAAATGATGAATATATAAGTGATGAAGAGATATTTGATTCTATAGATGCCTTGCAGACAATAGAATTGTCCCTAAGAAAGGCCAATAGGGAATTCTGGTATTTGGTCGCTGTTGGGCCAGAAACAACTGAGGAATTCAAAAGGATAGTCGAATTACACATTAAGATAGCAAATTATGGGGTAAGTCATGTCATCTAACAATATCAATTTTTGGTTTTAAATTTTGTAATTTGATATATGCAATTAACACATATTTTTCTTTGTAGTATTTTGTGAGATCAATGAGAGGGGAAGGGGAAGGTCCTAGTAGCAGCAGTGGGACTGCAACAGTGAACCTACATGGCCATATAGCCACCAAGCTATTTTCCACCCCAAGTGTGCTTCCTGAGACCAATTCTATACCTTCTAGGGGTGATGCCACGCCCCCATAGAACATGCCATATTGTGCAGGTGGTGCACATGATCATGGATCTGATCACTCTTTCGTTGATTGTTATACTGGTGCTACATGTATCCAAAGCACAGGAACAACCGCGATATCATTTTTGGTCGACCAGGACATGGTTCCTCTAAAAATAGTACAACTATCGGGTATTTAATAGATGTCTTTATACAGATTCCTGTTAAATAATTGTTTAAACAATCACATATCAATGAGATTTAAATTATTAATGATGACAATGTTTTATAGGAAACAATGTGTTCTACAATAGTTTGCATGACTATGCATTAGAAATTTTTGGGTCGACCATTCGACTATGATGGAATCGAAAAGATTCCAAACTGAAAAACCTTCTTATCTCCAAACTGGTTGGCAAGTTTCATGACTCGTTCAATAAGCTGGAAGTCCTAAAAACGACCAGCAAACATTTGAAACATGTTAGAGAGGCGTATAGGAATAAATTAGTATAGGACCCCAAGTGCGAACGCCCTTTGGTTGTCCCTGAGAGGGAGTGGAAAGAAATTATTCTTGATGCAAGAGAATTAGCAATGAAAGCACAAAGGAAGAAACCACCTGGCCCTGGAAGGTAAGAGGTGTTTTCAATTTACTATGATAGTCTTTTGTTTACTTTATGAGGAAAACAATCAATATCTAACATATTTCAAAATATTGCGTAGACTCCAACACACTTCCAAGGAAACAAAAGCAAGACAAGAAAAACATGACCAACATAAAATAGGCCAAGGTGGTTATGGGAGATTGAAGGCACAGGTTGCAAGTGCCTAAACATTTTACTTTTTTTTTTATCATCGTCACAAAATATGTAATTAATTGCAGCTAGTGACTAATGATTTTGATATTTCTCAATGCAGGGGGATTTGTTCAATGAGAAAGCCACAGAACAAGATCTAAAGGTCAGGTTCACGCATGATTTTTATGGCATGGTGGCACGATGAAGAATCTTGGGGCAATCTCCATGTGTCTCTCTGGAGGACATGGTAAATAAAATGAAATTAAAAACTTGTCGATTAGTTTTTACTCATTCATTACTTGTAATGTAAAATATATTTTTTATTCATTTAAAATGAAAAATAATGTTTGTCTTTTCCACATTCACAGGAGAGTAACAATGCTAACAATGCCCCTGATGTACCCAATGAACCACATCCTGACCCCCATATTGATTCAAGCATTGTTGCCGAAGGACCGTTACATAGTGGTATGCGTTCATTTTTAATGTTTTTCCATTTTTGAATGAGTATTAATATTTAGGGTATATTATGTACTAAATACTTATATTGTTTCATATGGCAGAGCGTGTAGATGCCAATCGAGAGCGGAGATAAACAAGCGCAGAAACAACAATGAGAGCACGAGCTACTGTTTTTTCTGCACCCTCTAATCCAGGTATAAAATATTGTAATTAAATCTGTATTAATTAAATTTCCCTAGGAATAGTGAGTAACAATATCACTTGAATTTTTTTGTTGTTGCAGCAGTGGATGCCCATGCGCATCCTGAACCTCCACGCCGAAATACTATAAGTTCATCATGGCATGAGGTGTTGAGTACTGATGATGCAACACTTCAAGAATGCTCAATAACTGTGGGGGATCAGTTAAATGTTGATGATGACGACTTAATTTGTTCCTTCATGGATACCAGGAAGAAGAAGAAGAAGAAGAAAAACAAATGATTAGACATTTTATTATTAATATAAATCCAATATATTTGTGGTCCAATGTAATGTATTTTGTTTTCCTAAATGTCATGAATGTTATTTTCTTTCATGTTTTTTGTTTTAGCACATGGTGATGGACGCTTTTTGCTTACATTTAATGTTACTGTCATTTCTAATTATAGTTGTAAAATCTAGATAGATTGGGTATGGGGAAATGAGAGTGATGTGAGAGGGGAGGAGGGGCCAAAAGAGCTTCCACCTTCATGTGGTTGGTCCTGTTCAGTAAAGAATAATTTATTCTCAAAACGAAGAGAAGCTCGTTCAGGAATTCGTCTTTAGTCATTAATTTGTAGAGGTTGTTACATCTTTAATTAATATTCTAAAATACAATTAAGTCATGTGATGAATCGTAGGATGGAGAGGAGCAACAATGGAGGCACCCCATCACTCAAAGGTATGGATCTTGTTAAGGACTAGTTTAAGGTGATATAATTACATATATGTTAGTCAAACTTAATATTAAATAATAATAATATAGGAAATATTTTAAGAAAGTTAAATATTTTATGTTTTTTATATTTTTTTGGAGATTATTTTTGTTGAAATTATAATTTTGAATTGATGAAAGTGTTGTTTTTAATGTAAAAATAGTTTAAATGTCTTGAAATACATCTTTTGTCATTGGATTGTTCTTGCCTTTAGAATATCAATGTCATGTTCTCCTAACTACCTGAAGTATGGAATGGGGTATAGTAGGAGGGGGACTTGAACTTCAACCCTATCCACTAGGATATCCTCACCCTCACACCTTCGATATATGAATCAACTCTATGGAGAATTGTCTTGTGTCCTAGTAGTGAGTGTGTCTCTATTTACCATATCTTCTATGTTAGTGTTTGTCACCTCGAATCTATATTCCACCGTACCTCATTTATGGAGGTGTTGATGAGTTTTTTGTAGCCTCTAAGTGTTTTCTCTCCAGAATTGGGTAGGCACATGGATCTACTGTTAGGTGAATATGATTTTTCCATACCTTGGTTTGGCCCCTTCTACTCGTATCTTCAATTCTACTATAATCTCTTTAGGCTCATGTTATTTTCTAGTTGTGAACCTCATAGTTTCATTCTGGAACCCATACTTAAATGCTCATATTTACACACCCACAACATAGGGGTTTGGTGACCTCAATATTTGTTGCAACACCTATTTGTGTAGGTAAGGTTTGGAAATGAGATTTCTCCTTTTAGGGGTGATATCAAAATACAATTCACAAAACTTCCAAGTGTTTTGGAAATCCATCTTCATAAGAGATATGTATCATTCAATGTTAAATTTGTATCATTGATCTTTTAAGTATAAATCATAGACCCTAGTAAGTGGACTATGTGCCAACATTTTGTAAGATTGTTCAATAATCCCCGCACATACATATGTTAATCTTGCAATTTCCTAATCCTTTTTTGTAGTTTCTTGCATTTGTTTTACTAGGTCAATTTTTATCTTGGTATTTTCATTACCGAGGACTTCTAAATTTTCATTAAAATCTATTGAGTTTAAAGAAAATTTCTCTTCAAGCAAAGTGATTAGTTGGTTATGCTCAAATGAAAAAAACAAAGTTCTCACCTTTTTATTCTTCTTACTTCTTCCATTGCTACTTCACCTTGAGCAATCAAAAACTGTCTCATAAAAACTTTAACTGAATTTGTGGCCACAATGTGTGTTAGAATCCTCTTTTGCAGCCTATTCGAACAATATCTCCTTATCCTCTTCGGAATATTCTCAATAACATAGCTACTCTCTTCATGTATCACAAGTGTCTTTTCATCAACAAGGTTGTCGATTTCGTCTTTTCCTTTAACAATTAGAACCCCTAACAGGGCGGCAGGATCTTCTTGCTATGGGGAATCTAGAATATCAAATAGATCCTTAGCTTGGGCTAAGGCATTTTCATTGCAACCCTAGAAATATTTGATTCTAGTTCCTAATCTATTGAGGACATATCCTCCTACTCCTTCTTCACACTCTGCTACTTCTTATGCAATAGTTGATATAGGCTCTGTAGAATCCATGGATTCTTCACCTACTAGTGTTGGCACATGTTCTAAAGCATGTGATGAGTCTTAAATACATGGTTTTGATGCGACATTTTCTTCAGGATGGATAATTAACATGTCCCATGTGACATATGGTTGTATTCTTCATAATTCATTGAAAACAAATAGCTTAATCAATCCATGGTGTGATACAACTAGTTATGCTCTCGATTGGACTTCTATATCCATCCTTTGGAGCAACTTCATTATGTAATATGGAATGCCAATGATCCTCCAATGTCTCTAATGTTCCAAGATCTTAAAATGTTGTGCCAACCTAAAAACCTCAAACTACGATGGCATTTTGTGCAACTGTTGAGCAAACTCTATAGTAATTGCATTGATGTATCCAATGAGTATGTCAAATAATGCCATCCATATTATTTGTTGTAATATATGATACATGTTAGGATTAATTTGTATTAAATCCATATCTATAGGCTCTCATATGTTCAATGTTCCTTCCGTGATTTTTTGTGAACTCCACAGATGATTTTCACTTCTACAATAACCCACACTTTATGAAATCTATTGCCTATTTCTTAGCACTTTCCTTGCTACTGCATTTGGCCAACATTGTTGATATCCATAGTGATATTATAGGTCTATGATTCACACTCATTTCTCATTCATGGAAAATTCAAGTAATAAAGCATCAATACATATGA
Source organism: Picea mariana (assembly GCA_032191745.1). Classification (NCBI taxonomy): domain Eukaryota; kingdom Viridiplantae; phylum Streptophyta; class Pinopsida; order Pinales; family Pinaceae; genus Picea; species Picea mariana. The sequence continues at coordinate 13,046 of JASDQU011025320.1, read as the reverse complement.
TTAAGCATTTATCAGATTGATGAAGGAATTAAAGCTATTATTTATGTTTTTCACCCAAAAGTAACTGTCTTCATTTCTAATTGTAGTTGTTTCCTTCAAAATTGGTGGCAGAGATCGGCCTGTTAGCTGATGAACTCACTTATACATTTGCAAAGATCAACCTTGATTTGATTCTAACCTCAAAGTGTAACCTTCTGAAACTTGTCACTATTAGTTATATAAGTGAAAGTTGTAGTTATTTTCGTTGCAATTTTTTGTATTTTTGTTTATATATTTACGTATATATTATTATCATTCCCAACCCAACATCCCTAAAAAAAAAAGATGTACTCAATCTATTGTGAACAATCATTCCCCATTTTCCAATTTCAAAAACACCCACAACATACTTACTCACTATTTTCCATAAACATGAGTTACAAATCCATTTATCTTCTTAATAATTTTAAACAAGCTGCAATGCATAACACCAATTGACACCTATCACATAAAAAAGAATTATAATAACAATCCATAAAAAATATTAGAAAATGCAATTCCACTTTTATATCATATTCTACTATATAGATATATAGATAGGTAAATATAAACTAGCATGTTTGTTACTGTGTCAAGATACTAAACAATTCCTCTTACATTAAAGCAATTTATACGTAAAATACAACCAACAACTCATATCTTCACATTTCACATTAAAAAAGTGACAAAGTTTTCAAGGAAATAGAAAGATCCAAAGATCGGGAGGTCACGTAGAATTTGCTGAGGTAGGGGTGTTGTGCCAGGTGGTATCAAAGCCTTAGCTAACAATCCTTATTTTTTGTAAGCAAGAGAAGGCAGGGGGAAAGTTGTGGTTTGAATTTGCATGGGAATATTGAAATAATGCTGCTAACAAGACATCAAGATAGACCCATGCCTGATCTAGTTGAGGAAATGGAATTGAGAGAACTTTGTGCTCGATTAGATGCTATGGAAACATCACATAGGCAAAAAGATGATACTGGATATATCAGTGAGGCCGAAAGAGAAAAAGAAGTTGGAGCCAAAGAATAAGTTGTAGCCAAATATGCTGCAGAGGAATGTCTATTCAAAGTTGTTGCAAGAATAGGGGCCAGAGAAAAAATGGACATCTCAATGTATGAAGGCAACTTAGACATTGAGGAGATACTAGATTGGTTTAGATGTCTGGATAAATACTTCGACTATGAGGATATTGAAGAAGATAAGAAAGTAAAACATGTCATCATTAAACTGAAAGGGAGTGCATCACTATGTTGGGATGAACTGCAGGCTGACAGGCATTGCAAAGGAAAAAAAATATTCAAAAGATGGGATATTATGGTCACAAAGATGAAATCCAATTTTATACTGAGAGATAACCAAATTCATCTGTTTCGAAGAATGCATAATTTGAGACAGAAAGGGATGACAGTGAAGGAACACACTGACAAATTTTACAGACTCAATATCAGAGCTAGTCATTGCGAGAGTGATGATGAAAAAGTCGCCAGATACATGAATGGATTGATATACGAAATTCAATATGAGATGATCATGGTGACAATCAGGAATGTATAAGATGCTTATCAAATTTATTCAAATGTAGAAGTAAAATTGGCCCGAAAGTAAGGTCAAATGGGCAGAGGTAGAACTCAGAGCAGAGGCAAAGAAATTTCCTAGGACAGAGTACAGAATCCCAAGGATGAAGAAAAGAAACCTCATAAGCACCCAGAAAGGGGAGGAAGCTCACAAGGAGGAAAATATACCGATAGGAACACTTTTCTTCGAGCCAGAGGAAGAGGAAGAGATAGAGGTGGTGAAATAAAGTGTATTGTCTATGGAAAGATAGGACACAAGTATTTTGAATGTCCCAGTAGAAAAATGAATGGATGAGGCGAAGCTCACATTTCAGAAGTGCAAAGGAGAAATGTTGTGGTAGAATATGTAGAAGGCGGAAGATCCTTAATGATGAGGAAAATTCTCTTGAAGCCAGAGAATGAGATAGAGAATCCAGTCCAAAGGAACAATTTTTTCAGAACTGCGATCAAGACCAAGGATTAGGTATGGAAGTTAATTGTGGACAATGGAAGCAAAAATAATCTAGTATCCACAAAAATGGTGGAGAATATGGAATTGGAGACATTTGCACATCCGATCCCATACAAGGTTTCGTGGTTGCAAAAAGGACATCACGTAACAGTCACTAAACAATGTTTAGTTGAATTTAAGATAGGGGGATATAGAGATGAGATTTTATGTGATGTTATTCCCATGGATGTCTGTAATATTTTTTTGGGGAGACCATGGAAATATGATAGGAATTTTATTCATGACGAAAGAAAGAACATACACCTTGGAGAAGAATGGTAGAACACATATGTTGCTACCAATTGAAGACAAGAATGTGAAAGAAGAAACAAGCAATACTATACTTCTCATGAGTAGGAAGGAAATTATGGATGAAGTCAAGAAGGATGAAGAAATGCATTTTGTTGTGGTGAGAAAAGATAGAGTCATCTTGACCAGTACTTCAATGGATGATATACCTGAGAAAATTCAGGAAATGATGGAGAATTTCGTTGATATAGTGGTGGACGATTTACCTTGTTCATTGTCGCCCATCATAAGTATAAGCCATCACATTGACCTTATACCAGGAGTGAGTTTACCAAATAAAGAAGCATACAAACTAACACCGTAGGAGAATGAAGAAGTTAAGAAGCAAGTCCAGAATTTGATGGACAAGGGGTTGATTAGATAAAGCTTGAGTCCATGCTCTGTTCTAACAGTGTTAAGTCCAAAGAAGGACGGTGGATGGAGAATGTGTACAGACGCAAGGGCTATAAACAAAATCACCATCAGGTATAGATTTCCTTTACCGAGGATGGATGACTTGATGGATTGCTTGAGTGGAGCAATTTTTTTTTTTTAAATTGATTTGAAAAGTGGATATCATCAGATTAGAGTGAGGGAAGGTGATAAATGGAATACCGCATTCAAGATGAATGAAGGGCTGTATGAATCACTTGTCATGCTGTTTGGTTTGATGAATGCACCGAGTACTTTTATGAGATTAATGAATGAAGTGTTGAACCATTTCATTGGAAAATTTGTAATTGTGTATCTTGATGATACACTGATATTCAGTAAGACTGAGGAAGAACATTTGAGACACTTGAATCTAGTGATGAGGAGGTTGAAGCAAAAGAAGTTGATGATAAATCTGAATAAGTCATCTTTCATGAAGAATGAACTCTTTTATTTGGGGTTCATGATCTCTTTGAATGAATTGAGGATGGATCTTGAGAAGGTAAAAGCAATCAAAGAATGGTCATCACCAAGTAATATCTTTAAAGTCAGAAGATTCCATAGACTAGCTAGTTTTTATAGGAAGTTCATCAGAAATTTTAGTGGAATTTGTGCATCAAAGATGGTCATAGTTAAGAAAAGACATAAATATTTTCATTGGATAGAGGATGCAGAGAAAAGTTTCAAGTTGTTAAAGGAGAATATAACTGGACAACTAGTTCTGGTTATGCTAGATTTTAGTAAGACATTTCAAGTGAGATGTGACGCAAGTGGATTTGTGATTGGATAATTCTTAAGTCAGGACAATAGAATAGTTCCATACTTCAGTGAGAAGTTGAATGAGGCCAAGAGGAATTATTCCACATATGATAAAGAGTTTTATGCGGTCATACAAGAACTGAAGAAATGGAGGCACTATTTGGTTCCAAAAGAGTTTGTTTTGTATAGCGACAACCATGCCTTACAGTTTATAACCAGATAGGAGAAACTGAACCAGAAACATGAAAAATGGGTTGAATTTATGTAGAACTTTACTTTTGTTATAAAGCACATTTCTGGAAATGCTAATAAGGTTGTTGATGCATTGAGCAGGAAATGTTTGATTCTGCAGGAGTTTCGTGTGAAGACCTTAAGTTCTGATAGCCTTAAGGATATGTACATAGATGATTCAGATTTCAAGGATGCTTATGAATCATGTGAGAATCCTATTCTAAGAGATAGAAGCCAATGGATTGAATACTTGATCCAGGATGGATTATTATTCAAAGGAAATCAGTTGTGTATCCCAAAGAGTTATATGAGAGAAAACCTTTTGAAGGAAAATCATAGTGGGGGGTTGGCTGGACATTTTGGCCATGAAAAGACATTTGTGAAACTGAACAGTTTGTATTATTTTCCAGGGATGAGTACAGATGTCAAGAAGTTTGTAAACAGATGTAGAATTTTCCAGCACGCAAAGGGGAAAAGATAGAATACAGGATTGTATCAACCATTGCCATTACTAGAGAGGTCGTGGGACGTGGTAAGAATGGATTTTGTGTTAGGACTACCGAGGACACATAGGGGTTGTGATTCCATATTTTTGGTAGTCGACAGATTCTCAAAAATGGCACATTGTATTCCATGTCAGAAAACCAATGATTCAACATACATTGCAAATCTGTTTTTCAAAGAAGTTGTTCGACTTCATGGTTTACCCAAGAGTATTGTTTCAGACAGAGACACCAAATTTTTTGGTCATTTATGGAGGACACTATGGAAGAATATGGGGACATAATTATCTTTTAGCTCAACATATCACCCTCAGATGGATGGACAGATTGAGCTAGTAAATCAAAGTTTGGGGGACTTATTGAAGAGTTTAGTAGCTGAACATCACAGTCAGTGGGATTAGATTCTACTGCAAGAGGAATTTGGATATAATGACTCACATAACTAGAGCATAGGACAGATCCCATTTCAGATAATTGTATGTAATGCAGCCAAGCGAAGTATCTAAGTTAAGAAACTTAGAGAAGAATGAGTTCATAAGTGTTGGAGCATAAGATTTTACAGCAGAAATGTGAGAGCTCCACAGTAAGATTAAAGAGAAGTTGCAGAGTTCCAACTAGGAATATAAGCGCAGAGTAGATCGACACATAAGAGAGTTTCAATTTGAAGTGGGAGATTTAGTTTTAGCGCACCTCAGAAAGGAAAGATTCCCAAGGGGAACGTATAATAAGTTGAAGATGAAAAAGATAGGGCTATGTAAGATTCTGAGAAAATTTGAGGCAAATTCTTATGAGATAGAATTTCCAGATGATGTGGGCATATCACCCATATTTAACGTAGAAGATATGTATCCTTACAGAGTAGATGAAGAGACAGGAGAAAATACACATAAGGAATTTCAATGGTTTAAAGAAATGCCTGTAGCTGAAAAGTCACATATGGAAAAGATCATTGATCAAAGAGTTGGGAAGAAGACCCGAAGGAAGACACATTTTGAATACTTGGTAAAGTGGAAGGGACACTCAGTTGAAGATTCCATTTGGGAAAGTGAAGTGGAGATCCAGAAACATGGACAACCGGTGCAAGAGCTCATGGATAGGATCCCATGAAGTTTTCATCTAGAGGAGTATGATGCAGGAGCATCACAAGCAAGCGCAAAATGGAGGACAATTGGATACACACCGACGCACATTTTGGAGATATTTTTGAATTTCAAACAGATGGCACATTAATGTAATATCTGGAGAGACATAAGTGCTTTTAAATGTTTTTGGAATTGTAACGTGGATATTGAGTGATTTATCTCATCGGTTGGTTGTAGGCAATTAATGTAATGAATGTAAAGTAGTTGTAGGCTCTAATTCGATTAGATAGCTTAGAGTTGTAGGAGGGAAAACTCGAGAAACCTCCCTCATATGTATTTTATTGGATCATTTATTCTCATTGTAAGAGATATAGAGCAAGAGAGAATAAGAGGGCAGAGAAGAACACAGACTGTAGAATTTGTATAAGCAGATAGTTGTTTCTATAGAATCCATGTATAGAAGCACTGAGTTAATATGAGAATTCTTTGACTCAATTTCATGGTGTTGTGATGAATATTGTTTTCATCTATTGAATGGTATGTTTACATTTTGATTATATGTTATGTTATGAATTTGTTTCAATGCTTTATGCGTATGATTTCATGTTGAATGTATGAAGTCTGTGAGAGGGAGAGTATGAGTTTCAATTGTTTCTCTTCCTGGTAATTCCTACAAGGAGTGCAGTGAAAGTCTGCAAGGAGTGAGTTGACAAGATTCTTAGTTTTATCTTAGAGAGCTCAAGAGGGATACTGTTGTTTTCATACTAGTAGAAGTGAAAGGATGACACAGAGCCATCCAGGTTGTGCATAGGCAGGTTGAAGTGTTATAATTTTCCAACCCAGTGAGTGATTGAAAAGCTACTGTCGCAAGGAGTGCATAGAGTTGGAGAGTTCGGATAATCAATGATTACCATGAAGGTTGAAAGGAGTGTGAGTAGAATACCCTAGAACCCTTGAGTTGCATCTAGAATCAAGCTCAAGAGGGATAGAGTCTTGGAGAGTTCAAGGGAAGGATGAGGGTCGAAGACACCTCCCAGAAGCCAAGTTCAGGAGGGAGGACACCAATTTATTTGGCCAGAAGTATTTGAGAAATTGAATGGACGGTTGGGTTTCTCAGAGGGAGAAGCATTGATTTTTCGTGGACCGTTGGATCCAATGGATGAGTGGAGAGGTTAAGGCGGAGTGTCTTTCAACACTCACAAGATCAGGAGAGGTAGCATCTGTTAGATCTGAATCAATGAGAGTCGTTGGTTTGGGCACTTTGAATTTTGGTATTTCGGTAGTCGGAAGTGTGGAGGAAGTCATTTTTTAGAATCCCCGATACACAAAGTCCTGACACGATATGGACTATCATAACGTGGAAAGTTGAGGACTGTTGATCTGTAGCAAAGAATTTGTGAGTTCAAACTTTGGGAAAAGGAGGAGATATATATCGTGAACTCACAATACACAAAATCCCAACAGGCTCGGAGGTGGACCCAGGGTTACAGTAAGGTCATATGATAGCATCATAAGGGAGGATCTAAAGACCCATTATCCCTTTTTGGGGTTTTTGGGATCTAAGGAGTCAATGGGGATTCACAATAGAAATCTTGAAGTTGCGAAATCCAAAACACCTTTTCGGGTTAAGTTTGTGGTCACTCTAGGTGGTCATGTGGAGTAGAGGGTTTCACCTTGTTCGTATTCATGCAGGAATAACTTCTAAGAAGGACCTTTGGTATATAGGCATTGAAGGTTTTAGTGGGAACTAAGGATCCATTTTGGTTGAAGGAAATATAAATATCCAAAGACTAACAGGTCACACGGACTCTACTGAAGTAGGGGTGTTGCATCACAAAGAATCTTCCCATGAGGGCTTTCACCATAAGGGGACCACTTTGGAGTTCATCCATTTGTACTCCTCATCAATCATGGTAATAAAATAATGAGTCAAATTTACATCAAACCAACAATGCATCATATATCAAAGATACCACATCGATCCATCTTCATCTATGCATCACATATGAATGACAACTCATTGATCCATCTTCATTTATGCATATCAATGGCAAATCATTGATATATATGAATGACATCATATGACTATGATTCTACTTGACATCTATCCATTCACATCAAGGACAATACAAAGTACATTAGTATGTTATGACAAGACATTTTTCCTTTGACATCAATCAATCAATCCTTTGGCGTCAATCAATCCCTTGACATCAATCAATCCCTAGATGTCAATCAATCACTTGATATCAATCCTTTGACATCAATCAATCAAACCTATGCAATCAATGAAAACATCATCCAACACTTTGTTTACTCTCCTGAGGGAGTTCCAAGATCTCCAAATCATTTTCCAACCTCCTTTTAACACCTGATCATTTCTCAAGGGTTATTGCTTCAGTAATCGCTTCACAAGGAAGTTCATCACCAACATGTGAATGATAGGTGGGTGTGTAATCTTTTGTTTCTTGATAACGCGGCCTCCTAAATCCACCTCCATCCTTTGCACCAACATTATAATATTTGTGACAACCACTCTCTCTTTCATTTTCGTCCCTTTCTCTAAACTCATTGTCTACACACACATTTGAAATTAATTACAACATTTAACATGACATAAATTTAAACACACAAAAATACAAAGAAAATAAACAAAATCAAAGAAAATTACCAAAACTATTCTCTTGTCCTGAGGTATTACCTACATTCTCAGGTGTAGGAGTATCAATGAACAACCTATCTAAGAAGGATACATCCATAGCACTTTTCTTGAGCACATTCAGGAGTTGATCTATTGACTGACTCATTTGATAATCTACTCTAACGAGATTGTCGTTCGTCACTCGAAGTCTCAGTCGAAGAAGGGGTTCCTCTTCTTCCTTATTGGGAGAGCCTAGAGAGTTTGCAAGGAATGTTTGGAGAATACTATGTTGACATCTTGCCTCAATATTTTTTCTTTGGAAATTCATGAAAAGTTAAGCACAAGACAAGTACGAGTTAATGTCTCCAACATTGACCAACAAAAATTATGAAGAAAGAAAAAAAAATAAGACAAAATTAATAGAAATGTTATTGATGTTAGACATAATTATAATAGGGTGATGCATAACTCCACTACCCATGCCCATTTCAAATAACCTTGGTAAATCCACCAAAAATGGAAACAATATTTAGACGAGCACATATTAGGACATAAAGTTGATGGAATGCTCCAAAAGTACAAGTGGCAAGGAAAAGTCACAACATGATAAGCACTTACTATGATGGAAACCCATAATATATGAAGAGTGAATGGGTCAAAGTCTTGTAACAGAGTATCAATTATTTATATGGGAAATCAGATTTCATGCATCCAACAGGTATGGAGCACAGTACATCAAAATCAACGATTAACTTTATGCCATGTTTGGTTGGATGGAAGAAATATGCCATATAATTAAATTTTAAATCAATGACATCATTACTTTATGATACAGTTCCAAATTACATCCAATCAAGCATTTGTTAGCTAATATGCAACATAAAATCATGGTCGAGGCCAGATAGAAGAAGAAGTTAAAAATTCTACTCACATCCATTCGAAAGAATTTCCATATTGTGGTGGAAAGGAAGAAGTTGTCACCATATTTCATCCCAAAATAAAGCATTGGTTCCATCCTTGAATTCCCAAAAACAATGAGTGTGGATAATATCTTTCTTTTTCTAGATATTGTTCCATATTAAGGATCTTGAAAATTTTCCTTAAAGTATGATTAGGTCCTGAGGCTCTATGAGAGGGTAGTACCTCTTGCACTAAAGGAGGGCCCATAGAGTGTAGTAATTCATTTATCTCCACAGAATGAGCCGGGGACATCTGGATCTTTGAGAATAAGTCCTCATTTGAGGTTAGGGAGACTCAACGTGTTGAAGTGACTAAATCTCATTTATTTTCTTTGCAAGTTCCACCCCACACAAAGGATCTTTGGAGGTTTCCCATGATGAATTTCACTATTTTTTTTCAATGAGAAGGAACCGATATATTTATGGAAGAGAGCTGCTTTGGAATCCAAGGATCCTATAGATGTGAGCCTATACAATAGAGGTAGTGTGAAATAAAAAAAAATGAGATTGAGCTCATGCCTGGTTTTCACTGTGAAGCTCGTGCCTGGTTTTACCATTAAGGTCTTTGGTATTCCAAGAGATGACCTTCATGAGTAATGTGGGGGGTTGGGTAGGAACTTATATTTCATCAAGGTAAGGTGGCCCGAGTTAACCAAAAACTCTCCTAGATATTTAAGAATTTGTTTGTTTCTTTGACAACCTCTTTTTCTTTTTCTTTAGCTTTTTTAGGTCTAGTAGAGGAAGAGGATTTAATTATTGTAGAAGGAGCATAAGGAGTACATTTTATTTTTGTTGTTGGGTTGCTAACAATTTTATTATGAACGAGAGAGTCCTTAAGAAGCCGAGCCTATTGCCCATTGATTGAATTCAAGTATTGATGCTATTAGGAAGAAGAAATGGACTTTAGGTCAAGATCCCCAAGGTTCGTTTCCTTTCCATTGCAATAGAAAGGCAATAGATTAACCTGTAAAGTACCCATATTTTCCACATGAATTATTTGCTACAGATTTTCTACACGAATCTACCTAGATTGTAGAAGAGGACATGCATTATTATAAAGCTATGGAATCTACTCAGGTTTTCCCAAATGGGGTGTTTGTCATCTCATTGAGCCCCGTACCAAGTGGCATGTGCTCAAGGACTATTGAAAATGATGAAAATGCTAAGGTAGTTTCAAGCTTGAGTGGGCATCANGTCTAATTTTGTGTTTTTTTTTTCCCTCTTTGAGCAAACAGATTCTTCTTAGCCTTCATGATTGATTGCATGTTGGCTTAGTTTATTATCATTTATTGTGGATTAGATTAGCGTATTACCATTACTTGAATATGGAAATTAGTAAAAGACTAACTATGAGTACAACTTCCTCATATGAGTAATGTATCTGATTATGAACTATCGATTACATTGGCTTGAATCCCTCATTGTGTAGTAGCTATTGATATTTATTCCCATTAATTCCATAATATTCCATACTGTGAATCTCATCCTAGTACTAGAAAAATGATCACTATAAGGAAGTAATTCCATTGAATAAGAACACTATATATGGGTTTTACTTACTCTGATTAAGAGAGAGATAAAGAAATGGAATCAACTTCATATCTTACCCGTATGAGCTATGTGAATATTACAATATAATTAAGAGTGTAGAGTCTCAATCTAAGGTATAGGAAACTAATCACAAGAATGAATATGAAAGTTCAAATTGCATTTATTCTATGAGATTTTTGTTGTGTTCTTATAAACTTTCTTGGGTATCGTTAATTATGTTCTATTTTTGAGTCCTCATACTTTTAATCCCTTATTTGTTGAAAATGGAAGCTAGCTTGACTTTTGGAGGAATCGTAATTGGTATCTCAGTCCATGGCATTGGAGTTAGACATTTAGATTCAAATTTGTTATTTCTTATCATTCTGTAAATGAGACAATGACATGAAATGTTCACTGCTTGTGTATTTTTGTTACAATGCAAAGTATTGTAACATATTTTAGTTGTGGGAATAATTGTAGTGGACATTTTCCTTGTGTTTCAAGGTTTATTTCTATCTGTTGTACGTGATATTTTGTAGATTTTAAAACCGTTCTTCCTTCTACATTTGTAAATGAGGCTTTGACATGAAATATTGATGTATTTTATTAGTTTTTCTATCAATTGATGTAGGAGCATCGCCAGCACGTCAAGCGAGCCAGTGCGGAAGCGGAAGACACCTGGACAAGCCAGCACAAATTTTGAAGAAACTTTGAAATTGTTGCGCAAATCTTAAATGAGCCATTAAGATGAGGCACACTTGTATATGTAAATGGACATTGAGCGGATAGCTCTCGTCCTTTAGTATATAGAGAGGCATTTATGATAGTTAATGTAAAGTAGATAGAATATTAAATTCTAGATTTGATAGCTTTAGAGTGCAAGAGGGAAACGGGATATAGACACCCTCATTGTGCATTTGTAACATCATCACAGGAAGAGCAAGAGCAAGTAGAAAGCTCTGTATGAAGAACACCGATGTACAGACATTTGAATTAATAGAAGAAAGATTTGATTCAAATTCATGGTTTGTGTTGTTCTCTGTGTATTGATGTTATGCTCATGAATGTTTATTCCTGTTATACATTTGCTTTTATATGATGTGTATGTGATTTCATGTATGAATTGAAGTCTGAAAGGGTGAAGGAATGAGTTTCAATTGTTTCTCTATTTGAGCCAGTGGATTCCTGCAAGGAGTGCAGTTGAAGTGTACGCAAGGAGTGCATTGACAGAGGGTTCATGTAGAGGAATCTTTTGTTCTCAGTCGTCCCAGAGGTGCAGTTAGGCACAAAAGCCGTGCAAGGACTGCGCAAGCTGAAAGAAGTTCAGGGTTGCGAACCTGAGCGAGAGTTGAGAGACTACTGCTGTAGACGTGTGCAAAGTCAAGGAGCTTCAACACTCAGTCGATGTTGAAGGGTTTCCGCGAGGAGTGCGTGCAAGAGGTTTCCAGGAATACTTGGAAGTCATGGGAAAATCTCAGGAAGGATAGGCCTTCAAGATTGTCGAAGGGCACCGTAGACGAAAATTTCCTTGAAGGTTGGCAAGAAGCGTCGTAAGTTACGCATAGGAGGACAAGTTCCACGAAGGAGTACTTAGCTCATTTCGCGGGAAATGTTAAGCAAAGAATGAACGGTCGGAATTCTCCGAGGAGAATTCGTGAATCACCGTGAGCTGTTGGATCTTGTGGAGGTGTAAGGGAGATACTGCAGGTATTCCTAAGAGGAGGAAATCTCAGGAGGGGCGGTGCCATTGATCAGGATCACGAGGACTGCTGGATCTACTCGTGTATTGGCATATCGAGATTTCGTGAGTTGAGACTCCAAATCATTGCAACGGAAGTCGCGATATTGCGATACACGATATTCCGATGGGTGAGTAAATAGTGTGGGCCACAGCTTGGTTGGTGAGTAGAGAACAGGTGGCACAAGTCATCGGGGTTTCGTGGCGAGAAGTCCCGATACAATACCATCAAGATTTGCAAAATCGTGAACCTCAAACTCTCGATAGAAGCGACGGAAAGTGGAAGGGTCGACTCACACGTGTGCATCAGATTTTCGGCATATCGGGTATCAGGAGTCGGTAAATCAAGGTGTTCGATATCGCGAATAGTGAAGTCGCGATAGAGCAGAAGTCCCGACAGGGTAAGATAAGGTCAACGTTGACTGAGGTATCGGGTCTCGGGGATTCGAGAGTGCAGCGCTCGACCTTTGAACTCGCGAAGTCGTGAGTCGTGATTCCCCGATAAATAAGAAAGGGGGGGTCATGAAAGGAGATCTGTGGGGTAGATTTCCTGATAGGGAAATAGAAGAACCTTGGCATTCTTCGGGCCAAGGAAAGAGAAGATCCTTTGAGAGCGGACGTGCCTACGGGTGTGGCTGCGTTAGGCTTGGTATCAGAGCCCAGAAAGATTCTTTGCTTTTTGTAGCAGAGAAGAAAAGTCACAATGCCGCCGAGGAGAGAAAGCCAGTCACCTGATCCAAAGGATAGGGAGGTGAGGAGAATATGCAGGCAAACAGCAAATCCAAAAATGGAGAGACA
>JASDQU011025317.1:16737-31195 GCA_032191745.1 Picea mariana | reverse complement strand
GTTGTTTAACAGTATGTTCCTTAAACATGAAAGGAATGATAATGAGTAACTTTTTTCTACAACAATGTATCTATTATTAAACTTATGTTTTTAAGAAATGAAATATACTGCAACAATCTACAGAGACTCTATTTTATTATGACTATAATTTTGAATCTAACGGATGAATATTATAATTTCTAGAATTTTTTGAATTTGACCAAGTTGAAAACGTTGCATATTTTAAACACATGTTTTTCTACACCTTGTATCTATCTTAATTTTTAGTTAAAACTAAAATATAAATATACCCTTTTGAAGAGAACAATTTAAGGATTATGAATATATTTTTTTCTAAATTTTTCACTGTATATTTTTAGAGATACGGATATTTCATTTCACCAAATCATAATGTCTGCTGAAAATATTATGCCATGATTTTTTTAAAAATAAAATAAAATTAGATAAAAATAAGGAAAATGAAAACAAATTATAGGAATTGAAACTAGATTCAATTTTGGAAATGCTGGTGTCATTTTCAAAACAAAATTCTTGGTATTTGCAAGAGTCCGCAACCTTTGAAGTTCAGGTAAGCTTGGGGCAATTCTCTAGTTTTTGTTTTCAGTCCCAATTTCATGTTTTCGGTCGAAACCTAGATTTTAATGGAATCCGTTAAAAATAAATGTTTCGGCCGAAATATTCTTACCAGGGGAAAATTATTCATCCAAAAAACATTGTACATGAATTTCGAGGGCGCCGTTCAATTTGACATGCAAATTTTCGGTCGAAAGTTTTTTCGGCCAAAAAAATTCCTAGCAACATTTTTTCGGCCGAAAAAATGCCTACTGAAAAAATGTCACTAGGAATTTTTAAGACTTGATTGTCACAAAAGTGTTACCCATCTTCATGATTTTACCCATTAGCGATAACCAATTGAGATAACCCTTGGACTCTATTTCTTAAAATTTTATTAGATATATCTCGAGATTACTATTAAAGATATGTTTTTAACACTGAAGAATCATTCTAATTTTTTTTTAATTGAAGGGCATTGATGTTTACATCATTCCACAAGTTCCAAATTGGAGTGCAAGGCCATATTACTACTTTGATTTTTCCCTTTTTTATTGTTTGAAAACTACACAATAAATTGGTTTTCTAAAGTTTTGGATTTGGTATTATCAACTTGGCGGAGAGGTTGCAATAAAGAAAAGGATGATTATAATCTAGGTGCATATAATTTGATTTCAGTAACAAATTGTCATACACACCAAACCAACAAGTTTGCATGCAATACATGCAACCTTGATATCCCACTATCTTATTGCATTGGCATATCCCTATATTGGAATGTTGGTGCACTTATTTGTTTATTTTTTATTTGTGGCCATATAATGTTTCTCCATGTTTACATACTAGGGGTAGAAATAAAAATTTGAATTAAAAATTCCATGAAAAAAATGGATACCTAGGATATCCATTAAAAATAGGGATCTTTTTATCCCGTGGGGTGTAGAATAGTCGCTGATGAAGTGTACTGTTAAGGCATTCTGTTAAGTAGAGTCACAAGTTCGAAACCCTATACTTACTTTATGTGCAACGTGAGGGGTCTTCTTGGCATTCCTGGAGTTTGTCGTCATATCATTCAGATAACATGACCATCTGTCACATGAGTATGTGCCTGAATAGTTTCTAATTCCACTAGTCACAAAAAATAGGGGTTTTTTAAATTGTACATATGTATTGGGAGGTGGTTCAACAAAAGGCGTTTGGGGGGAATTTCTCAATATTTAGCGAAAGTAGGGTTATTCTTTAATATCTCATGAATGAATTTGATATGCCACAAGTTCATTGAGTGAAGCCCCTGTGATTTTTCTATTATAACTAGCTTAAATAGTTGAATTGTGATGGGGATTAACAAAGAAGATGGGAATGGATGGAGCAATAACAATGTGTGTTCACCTATGTTGTAAGGTGAATGTAGGCGTTGGATAAACTTAGTGAAAGTGACCAAGTCATCAACTAATGATATTATATGGTCAAACACATAGTAAATATATCGCATTAAACCCAATAGTGTCATAATCAACTGAGTGATCAAGTAAAAAAATTATATAATCAACCACATAGTAACCATATCATATTAAATGGTAATTATATTGTATGCCATATTAAAATATGGTTAATTATATGGTCAAATTGTAATGATGATGACAATAACAATGGTGTGTCTCTCCATTCAGATGAGCATTGGTTTATCTAAACTTAATATACAAAAGTTAATTATTTTGTTTTATTAATTAAATTACCGAGTTCAGTTTGGTCTTCATGGGTTAACATATTAAAAATTATTACTGATAATACAAATGTTTTAAAATTAGTTTTAATATTCATGTAGGTTGTGCAATCTAAGAGAAAATGTTTGTCATCTTCTAGTTTGTTGAAAATGTAAACTTTAGAAACTCCTTTTTCTCGTTATCTTTTAGGAATTTGTTCTTATTTTTGCAATATTTTTTTTCTTATTGAGACTAACAATAGCATGGAGTTAATTTTGATCTTCAAGTTTGGATAGATGACCTATTTTTGGTAATCAAAATTTTTATTTTTATTCCAACTTTTTATTTTTGGTAATCCAAGTTTGGATAGTTTATTTTTTTTATGTTAATAATAACTGAGCCACAAACTACCATTTGTAGTCCACTCTCTCTTTAGCCTTAATGATGTTTACTAATGTGACGCAAACTCACCACCCAGACGGGCACGTCCGTGGTCAGCAGGACCTTCTCTTTCCTCGGCCCAAAGAACTCAAAGGTTCTCCTAATTCCCTATCGGGAATATTCTTACCCATAGATTCTCTTCATCGCACGATCCCCTTCCTTGGATTCTCATAGGATCGGAACTCGCTACTTCGTGAGTCCAACAGACGGGCACTATCCTCTCAGATCCCCGAGATCCAACGGTCAGTCAACTCGCTGACTTTCCTTTTTCTTCCTTCAGGATCTCGCTCCCTCGCGTCCTCGCTACTCGCGATACCAAACTTTTGGTTCTCCGACCTTCGATAACCGAGGCACCGAAACTCCGATGCACACGTGTGACTTGAACCATCCACGCCCGTTACTTCTCTCGAGACTTCCACACTATCGTGACCTCCCTCTATCGCGACTTCGCCGCTCGCGACTCTCAATGCTCGGTTCTCCAACTCCCGAATCACGAGACGCCGATAGGTCGAGACTCGCGATCTAGCTCCCTCGCGACTTCGCCACTTGCGAGATCAGTTGACTCTTACCTCGAATTTCGAGGCCCGAGATGCCGAACCTCCGATGGTTTACACCACCTATCCTCCACTATATTCTGTGGCCCACACTACTTACACAACTGTCGAAATATCGCATCTCACTCTATCGTGACTTTTGTTGCGTAGATTTGGAGTCTCGCTTCACGAACTCCCGATATGTCGATCCATGAGTAAAACCATGCTCCTCGTGATCCCGATCAATGGCTCCTGCCCTCCTGAGCTTCGAACCTTTACCACACCTACACTGTATCCTCCTTGCACCTTGCAAGATCCAACGTCCCACGGATTTTTGTGAAATCTCCTCGAAGAATTTCGTCCGTCCGTTTCTTCCTTACACAATCCCCGAAACAATGAGTCGTTCTCCACAAAACTCGTTACCTTGCATGCAAATATACGACTTTCTTTACCAGCCTTCCAGGCATGAATCTGTCAATACAATCCTTCGACGAACTCTAAGGCCTATCCTTCCTGAGCTTTCACAACTTCAAATCTCTCAGAAAGAAGTTCTTGCACGCACTCCTTGCGGCAAATATTCAACCACGACTAAGTGTTGAAGCTTTCGACCCTGCGCACTCCTGCAGCAGCAGTCTTCAATACTTTGCTCAGAATCGCATCTCTGAGACTTCGCTTGGCCTGCGCACTCCTTTCATGGCACTTTTCCTGTCTGCACTCTCGAGGGAATGAGAACAAAGTTATCTCTAAGTGAACCCTTCTGTCAACGCACTCCTTGTGGACAATTCAACTGCACTCCTTGCAGGAATCCTCTGGTTTACTTAGAGAAACAATTGAAACTGATTTACTCACCCTCTTAGACTTCAATTCAATCATGAAATCACATACACAGCATATAAAATAAAATGTATGACAGGAAGCAAATATTCATGAGCATAACAATATCAACACAGAGAATAGACACATAACCATGGATTTGAATCAAAGCTTTCTTCTATTAATTCAATATCTGTACATGGATTTTCTTCACACATTTGTTTGCTCTGCTCTCTCTTCTATTCTTGCTTCTTCAATATGTTACAATGTACAAAGGAGGGTGTCTATATCCATTTTCCCTCTCGAACTCTAAACTATCAAATCTAGACATAAATATTCTATCTAACAGCATTAACTATCTTAAATGCCTTATCTACCTAAGGATGAGAGCTATCTTCTCAAAGTCCACTACAATACACAAGTGCGTCATCTCTTAAATGGCCCATTTAAGATTACGCAACATTCCCTATGTATTTTCAAAATGTGTGCTGGCTTATCCATCTGTCTTCCGCTCCACGTTAGCTCGCTTGATATGTTGGTGATGCTCCTGCATCATACTCCTCGGCTTGAAAATTTTCATGGGCTCCTGTCCATGAGATCTTGCATGGTCTGTGCATGCTTCTGTATCATTGCTTCATTTTCCCAGTTGGCATCTTCCACTGGGTGATTCTTCCACTTGACCACGTACTCGAAGTACTGCTTTCGCCTGGTTTTCTTACCCACTCGCTTATCCAGTATGCACTCCATCTGTGGCTTTTCTGCAATCGGCATCTGCTTCTGCCACTGAAATTTTGGTTGTTCATCACTTCCATCTCTTGCTTCCTCAGCCTTATATTGACATAATTCTGAGACATTGAACATCGGAGATATTTCGATGTCATCCGGCAATTCAATCTCATAAGCATTTTCTCCCAATTTCTTCAGGACTCTGCATGGCCCAATTTTCTTCATTTTTAGCTTGTTGTATGTTCCCCTTGGGAACCTTTCTTTCCTTAAGTGTGCCATAACTAGATCGCCAAATTCAAACTGAAGTTGTCTCCGATGCTGATCTGCTTTGCGCTTATACTCCTGGCTTGAATATATGAGTCGCTTCTTCACCTTGCCGTGAAGTTCTTTCATCGCTTCAGTGAATTCCTCTGTGCTCGCACTACTAATCGCAATCTGTTCTGACTCCCTGAGTTCAGAAACTCCCCTCAGTTGTGTCCCATACACAATCTGAAATGGGCTCTTTCCTCTACTCCGATTGACTGAATCATTGTATGCAAACTCTGCCTGTGGTAATATGCTATCCCAGCTGTTGTGGTGCTCTGTCACCAAGCTTCTCAGCAAGTCTCCCAGACTTCTGTTGACCACCTCTGTCTGTCCATCCATCTGCGGATGATAAGCTGAACTAAATGCCAGGTTAGTTCCTAGCTTCTTCCATAAGGTCCTCCAAAAATTCCCTATGAATTTTGTGTCCCTGTCTGAAACTATGCTTTTCGGCAATCCATGAAGTCGAATGACCTCCTTGAAAAACAAATTCGCGATGTGAGTTGCATCACTAGTCTTCTGGCATGGAATGAAATGTGCCATCTTTAAAAACCTATCCACAACCACAAATATGGAATCAACCCCTCTCTGTGTCCTCAGCAAACCCAATACAAAATCCATGCTAATTGCCTCCCACGGCCTCTTTGGTATGGGCAATGGATGATAAAAACATGCATTCTTCTTTCACCCCTTCGAATGCTGACAAATTCGACATTTGTCAACAAATTGCTTGACCTCTGCTCGCATCCCTGGCCAGAAATATGATTCGCTCAACTTTTCGAATGTCTTATAGTGGCCAAAGTGTCCTGCCAGTCCACCACTGTGTTTTTCTTTCAACAAGTTCTCCCTCATGGAGCAATTCAGAATACACAGTTGATTTCCTCTGAACAACAATCCCTCCTAGATCATATAATCTATCCAAGGACTTCGATCTCTGAGAACTGGATTCTCAGCTGTTTCATACACTTCTCCGAAATCTGCATCTCCTGCGTACATGTCCCTGAGATTTTCAAAACCCAATGTTTTGACTCGAAATTCCTACAGTAACAAACACTTCCTTCTCAAAGCATCAGCCACTTTGTTAGTATTACCTGCAATATGCTTAATCACAAACGTGAAATTCTGCATATACTCTACCCATTTTGCATGTTTCTGATTCAACTTCTCCTGTTGACTCACAAACTGCAATGCATGATTATCACTGTACAATACAAATTCTTTCGAGGTCAAGTAATGACTCCACTTCATTAATGCCTGTATGATGGCATAAAAATCTTTATCATACATGGAGTACTTCAGCTTTGCTTCATCCAGTTTCTCACTGAAATATGCAACTGGTCTATCCTCCTGGCTCAGGACCGCTCCTATAGCATATCCGCTTGCATCACATTTCACCTGAAATGTCTTCTGGAAATCCGGCAACACTAACACTGGCTACTCTGTGATCTTCTGCTTCAACAGATTGAATCTCTTCTTAGCCTTTGCTGTCCAATGAAAAGACTTATGTCACTTCTTTACTGTTTCCATCATTGCTGCGCTAATTCCACTCAAATTCTTGATGAATTTTCGGTAGAAACTATCCAAACCATGGAAACTCCTCACCTCGAAAACATTTCTCGGTGATGGCCAATTCTTAATCACTTCCACCTTACTCGGATCCATCTTCAACTCATTCGTCGATGTAACAAAACCCAAGTAAATGATCTCTGTCTTCATAAATCAGGACTTCTTCATATTAATCAACAGCTTATCCTGCTGTAGTTTCCTCATCATTATAGCCAAGTGCTTCAGATGTTCATCCTTCATCTTACTGAAAATCAGTATATCATCTAGATATACAACGACAATTTTCTCGATGAATTCCCTTAGGAATTCATTCATCAATCTCATTAATGTGATGGGTGCATTTGTCAAACCAAACGACATGACCAACCATTCGTACAACCCTTCGTTTGTCTTGAATGCCGTCTTCCATTCATCACCTTCCCTCATGCGAATCTGGTGATATCCGCTCTTCAGATCAATCTTTGTAAAATAGTTTTCCCCACTCAGGCAATCCATCAAATCATCCATTCTCGGCAGTGGAAACCTGTACCTGATGGTTATCTTATTTATCGCTCTGGAGTTGGTACACATTCTCCAACCTCCATCCTTCTTTGGACTTAGTACTATCGGAACAACACACAGACTCAAGCTTTCCTTGACCAATCCTTTGTCTAACAAATCCTGTACCTGATTCTTGACCTACTCATTTTCCTGCGGCGTCAACCTGTACGCAGCTTTGTTTGGCAAACTGGCTCCTGGTATGAGATCAATGTGGTGACTCACACTTCTCATCGGTGGTAAAGAATGAGGTAATTCATCCACGATGATACCAGCGAACTCTTCCAGCAGTTCCTGAATCTCATCTGGTAAGTCGTCCACTCTTGTGCTAGTCAGAACAATCCTCAACTTTCTAACCACAAAGAATTGTGGATCTTCCTTCTTCTCCATATCTGTAAGAAGTTCCTTCCCACTCATGAGAAGTATTGTGTTGCGTACTCACGGCTTCACCTCCTTATCCTTTATCAGAAGAAGCCTGTGTGTCCTCCCATCCTTCTCTAAAGTATATGTGTTCATCCTCCCATCATGAACCGCATTTCGGTCATATTGCCATGGTCTACCCAGCAATAAATGACATACATCCACGGGAATGACATCACAGAGTATTTTATCATTATATCCACCTATCTTGAATTCAACTAAACACTGTTTAGTGACACTCACTTGATGTCCCTTCTGTAGCCATGAAACTTTGTATGGACTTGGGTGATCAGTTGTCTCTAGCTCTAATTTCTCCACCATCTCGGTCAAAATGAGATTATCAGTGCTACCACTGTCAACTATAACCTTGCATTTCTAGTCCTTGGTTTTGCAAGCTATTCTGAACAGTCTGGTCCTCTGAGCTAAGTCCTCTACCTCCTTCCTAGGTGTTAAAAGAACTTTACGCATCATCAACGACCTTCCACTTTCTATGTTCTCATTCTCAACATCACGTCTTTGTGCTTTAGTGATGTGATCTTCTCCTCTATCCTTTTTCCTATCTGGACAGTCAACTACTTTATGTCCATCCTTTCCACATGTGAAACATGTGATGACTCCACCTCGACCTCTTCCTCTACCTCTGGTACGAGGAAAAGTGTTTGCGTCAGCATAATCTCCTCGCTGCTCATTATGTTGTCCCCTCTGCTCAGCATATTACTGTCCTCACTGTGAGGTTCCGCCTCTTTCAACCTTACCCTGAGGTTTCTTCCATTCCTCCTTGGGCTTCTGGTATTTCTCCTGAGCAACTGCCTTGCCTCTGGGCTGACTTCTGTCTCACCCTCGCTGACTCTGCTTACGGCTCAGCTTCTCCTCGGCTTTTAGAGTCATTTGATAAGAATCCTCCACCATTCTGATGGTAACCATTCTTTATTCATCATGAATGTCGTATCTCAGACCATTCAGATACCTGACAACCTTCTCATCATCGCTCTCCCGATGACCTGCTCTAATGTTCAGTCGATAGAATTCCTTAGTGTATTCTTTCACTGTCATCAGCTTCTGTCTCAGGTTCTGCATCCTTCTGAACAGTGTGATTTGATAGTCCCTTGGTATGAAATTTGCCTTCATCTTTGCAATCTTTCGATCCCAGCTTTTGATCTTTTTCTTTCCCTTGGAACGTCTATCCGCTTGAAGCTCATCCCACCACAATGCTGCATGTCCTTTCAATTTTGTGACAGCATGCCTAACCTTTTTATCCTCTTCGATATCCTCATAATTGAAGTAGGTGTCAAGAGCCCTGATCCAATCTAGCAGCTCTTCTGCATCCAGATTCCCCTAATAGACTGGAATGTCCATCTTTGTTTTGGAACTCATCCGGGCGATAGCTTTAATTAATCGCTCATTGGCTGCATCTTCGACTGCAACTCCTCTTTGTTGTTCAGCTTCAACTTCGCCTTCGGAGTCACTTAGATCTCCAGCATTGGCTGTGCGTCTCTGCGCTGCTTCCATATCTTCCATTCTGGCACGAAGATTTCATATTTCTTTCTCCATGTTTGGGTTTTATCCTTGCCTTCCTCTTTCTCTGGACGTTTCTCTTTCCCTGGACAATTCCCTTTCCCTCTCTAGATCGGGTGATTGTCTACCTCTTCTGGGCGGCATGGTGAATTCTTCTTGCTCCTTTGCTATGGAAAACAAAGAGTCAATACGGGCTCTGATACCACTTGACGCAAACGCACCACCCAGACGGGGACGTCCACGGTCACCAGGACCTTCTCTTTCCTCGGCCCGAAGAACTCAAAGGTTCTCCTAATTCCCTATCAGGAATATTCTTACCCACAGATTCTGTTCGTCGCACGATCCCCTTCCTTGGATTCTTGGAGGATCAGAACTCGCTACTTCACGAGTCCAACAGTCGGGCACTATCATCTCAGATCCCCTAGATCCGACGGTCAGTCAACTCCCTGACTTTCTCTTTTCTTCTTTCGGGATCTCGCTCCCTCGCGTCCTCGCTACTCGCGATACCAAACTTTTGGTTCTCTGACCTCCAATAACCGAGGCACTGAAACTTCGATGCGCACGTGTGACTTGACCCGTCCACGCCCGTTACTTCTCTCGAGACTTCCGTGCTATCGCGACCTCGCTCTATCGCGACTTCACCGCTCACGACTCCCAATGCTCGGTTCTCCAGCTCCCAAATCATGAGACGCCGAAAGGCCGAGACTTGCAATCTCGCTCCCTCACGACTTCGCCACTCGCGAGATCAATTGACTCCTACCTCAACTTCTGAGGCCCGAGACGCCGAACCTCCGATGGTTTACGCCACCTATCCTCCACTATCTTCTATGGCCCACACTACTTACGTAACTGTCGAAATATTGCATCTCACTCTATCGCGACTTTTGTTGCGTAGATTTGGAGTCTCTCTTCACGAAGTCCCGATATGCCGATCCATGAGTAAAACCATGCTCTTCATGATCCCGATCGACGGCTCCTACCCTCCTGAGCTTTGAACCTTTACCACACCTACACTGTATCCTCCTTACACCTTGCAAGATCCAATGTCCCACGGATCTTCGCGAAATCTCCTTGGAGAATTTCATCCGTCTGTTTCTTCCTTACACAATCCCCGAAACGATGAGTCGTTCTCCACAGAACTCGTCACCTTGTGTGCAAATCTGTGACTTTATTTACCAACCTTATAGGCATGACTCTGTCAATACCATCCTTCGACGAACTTGATGTCCTATCCTTCTTGAGATTCCACGACTTCAAATCTCTCAGAAAGAAGTTCCTGCACGCACTCCTTGCGGCAAATCTTCAACCACGACTAAGTGTTGAAGCTTTCGACCCTGCGCACTCCTGCAGCAGCAATCTTCAATACTTTGCTCAAAATCGCATCTCTGAGACTTCGCTTGGCCTGCGCACTCCTTGGACGGCACTGTGCCTGTCTGCACTCTCGAGGGAATGAGAACAAAGTTATCTCTAAGTGAACCCTTCTGTCAACGCACTCTTTGCGGACAATTCAAATGCACTCCTTGCAGGAATCCTCTAGTTTATTTAGAGAAACAATTGAAACTCATTTACTCACCCTCTTAGACTTCAATTCAATCATGAAATCACATACATAGTATATAAAAGAAAATGTATGACAGGAAGCAAATATTCATGAGCATAACAATATCAACACAGAGAATAGACACATAACCATGGATTTGAATCAAAGCTTTCTTCTATTAATTCAATATATGTACATGGATGTTCTTCACACAATTCTCTGCTCTGCTCTTTCTTCTCTTCTTTCTTCTTCAATATGTTACAATGTACAAAGGAGGGTGTCTATATCCGTTTTCCCTCTCAAACTCTAAACTATCAAATCTAGACATAAATATTCTATCTAATAGCATTAACTATCTTAAATGCCTCATCTACCTAAGGACAAGAGATATCTGCTCAAAGTCCACTACAATACACAAGTGCGTTGTCTCTTAAATGACCCATTTAAGATTACTCAACATTCCCTATGTATTTTCAAAATGTGTACTGGCTTATCCAGCTGTCTTCCGCTCCACGCTGGCTCGCTTGATATGTTGGTGATGCTCCTGCATCATAACGCCAACTAGATTGACAATATGATGGTGATGATTAGAGTCCAATGAGCCAACTTTACCTTGAGAAAAAATGATAAGGAATTATTTTTTTTCTTTAAATTCCTTTTTTATAATACAAATATTTGATTTCCTGAATCTTCGTAATTTTATTCAGTGAAAAAGTAATGAAAATGGGTAGTGTTACAAATATTTTGAAATTGAGATATCAACATTTTTTTACTATTTAAGAGGGTGGAGGATGACCCTCTTAGTATCACAAAGATAACAAATTATTTTATCCCATAGCATTTTAGGATTATGAAACCCATATAGTTAGTTCCTATTTTAGCAATATTTATTTTTTTGCTTAATATAGCTATAGTAGAAATATAGTTTTGGTTGTGTACATTGGAGCTAATGACTTATTTATAGTACCTTTATTTTTTTGATACTTTATTTCTTCATTACACCATAATTTCTATTTTAATTTAACCATGATAGTGTTTTTAATTGTATAGTGACTTTGACTAGAATTTGAAGAAATGCTGAGAAGTTTTTTTTCTTTCAAGTTAGTTATATTGTGCTTATACATCAGGTGCCTAATCATAGCGATACTCTTAACACTATAAGAAATGTCCCTTAATTATATAATCCCAATTGTATAATATCCTTATCAAGATCCTCCTTAGGGGTGTAATTGGAGGCCAAAGGGCCCACTAGAGTAATAATTGTGTAGGAAATTTATTGCAAGAACATAGTTACCAACTTAATGAGAATTGTGACCTCAAAACGAGAACTCTGGCCCAAAAAACCCATATTTTTGCATAAAAAAACATCAAAATCAACCCCCAAATCAAAAAGTGGTGCTACCGGTAGCACCATTTTTTAAAACGGGTTCAAAATTACAACATTTTCCAAACATCGGCTTCAAATCTTAGATAGTAGCTCAGAAAAACCTTAAAATCAGCACCTAAAAACAAATAAGATGTTTTTTATTTTTCTTTTTTTTTTTCAAAGTGTTGAAATTTTAGATCATTTTAAATCGAATTTTTATCACTTGGTACCATTAAAACCAAAACATCAAAATCGACCATCAAATTGAAAAGTACTGCTACCAGTAGCACCCATTCTAAAATCAGGGTATGAAGATGACACATTTTTATAATGTGGTAAAAGAACTCATCATTATTGTAAACAAAATCATAAAAGAAACCCTTAAATTTTTACTTTTTAAATGTTATTATCACGCAAAGCACAAGGTAATACATAATGCCATGAAAATATCACAATATACTTTAAAAATTCAACGCCACTTTTTAATAATTTTTTACTTTTAATAATAAAATAGTAAATACAAGTTACATTGAATGAAACATAAATAATTTCTTAAAAGTATTGTTATAATGACCATATTCAAAACATATGAGCTAAAAAGATTTATGAGCTAACAAAATTGTGAAAAACAAAGAAAAACTAGAAAGAAATGAAAAATAAAATAAAAAATTCCCCGAAAAACAATAATTTAAAAAACAAAAATATGTTTTTTTGTTAAAACAAAAAGAGCAAAAAATCCCTCCAAGCTTAAAAAAAATAAAAAATAAAAAATAAAAAACTGAAAAATAATCAAAATTCAATAAAATATTAATAAAAAAACATCTAAAATAGAAAAAATTTAACAAAAACATTAAGCAATGTTATATTATAACAATGTTATAATAGAACACTATTATAATGTAACAATGTTATAATGTAACATTGTTATAATGGAATATTGTTATAATATATTAACATTGTTATATTATAGCAATGTTATAATATAACACCGTTATACTATAACACTGCTATATTATAACAATGTTATATTGTAACATTGTTATAATGTAACATTGTTATAATATAACATTGTTATAATATAACAATGTTAGATTATAACAATGTTACATTATAATATATGTTTATGTTTTTTTTAGATATTTATGAATTTTTTGTGTAAATTTTATTTTTTTTAAGGTTTTTGATATAAATTTTAATTTTTTTTTATTGTTGTAGTTTTAAGGTTTAAAAAAAACATCTAAAATATAAAAAAAAGTTATCAGAAACATTAATATTACCTAAGCTATAGATTTATTTAAATGGTTTTTTTGATAATGTGTTAATAATGTAAGAATGTTATAATATTATAACATTGTTATAATATAACATTGTTATAAATTATAACAATGTTATATTCTAACATTGTTATAAATTATGTTATAAATTATAACAATGTTATATTCTAACATTGTTATAATATAACAATGCTATATTATAACAATGTTATAATGTAACATTGTTAGAATATAACATTGTTATATTATAACAATGTTATATTATAACAATGTTACATTATAACATTGTTATAATATAACAACATTGTTATATTATAACAATGTTACATTATAACATTGTTATGACATAACAATGCTATATTATAACATATGTTTATGTTTTTTTTAGATATTTACGAACTTTTTTGAGTAAATTTTTTTTTTTTTAAGGTTATTGAAATAAATTTTAATTTTTTTGTTGTTGTAGTTTTAAGGTTTTTCAACTTATTTTTGTTAATTTTTAATTAAAAATTGTATTAAAATTTTTATTTTAAGTTTTTTCATTTGGGGTTTTTTTGTATATGGTTTTAATATTTTGGGGTTTTTTTCACCTTTTTATAGTTTTTTTGGGTTATAATATTTTTTTTTACCTTTTTTCTTAATTTTTTCTCATTTTTTTTACTATATATATATATATATATTAATTTTGTGTTAATAATGTAAAAATGTTATAATATTACATTGTTATAATATTATAACATTATTATAATATAACATTGTTATAAATTATAACAATGTTATATTCTAACATTGTTATAATATAACAATGTTATATTCTATTAGTGTTACATTATAACATTGTTAAAATATAACTAATATAACAATGCTATATTATAACAATGTTATAATGTAACATTGTTATATTATAACAATGTTACATTATAACATTGTTATAATATAACAACATTGTTATAATATAACAACATTGTTATATTATAACAATGTTACATTATAACATTGTTATGACATAACAATGCTATATTATAACATATGTCCATGTTTTTTTAGATATTTACGATCTTTTTTGAGTAAATTTTTTTTTTTTTAAGGTTATTGAAATAAATTTTAATTTTTTTGTTGTTGTAGTTTTAAGGTTTTTCAACTTATTTTTGTTAATTTTTAATTAAAAT
>JASDQU011025317.1:1225-14852 GCA_032191745.1 Picea mariana | reverse complement strand
ATGGAAGAATTCAATTCAGATGCTCTTCCCCCTCAATTAGAAAAAAAAGAAGAAGGCTCTTCCTCCCCCTCCTATGCAGATATGATAAGAAAGAAACCTTCGAAATTGTCAAGATCATCAGAAGACAATACCTATGAAAGACCATAAAAAAAGCAGGAAGGAAATCCCTTAAAGAAGAAAGAGAGGAAGAAGTGGAGAGAAAAAAAATGTGGGACATCCAACCCACCCTGGAAATGTCTATTGGATGAAATACCAGAGCCAGGCCACCCAAGGGAGGCCCTCCCTCAAATCCTAGTAAATAATGAATCTAGTCTCTTGGAACTGTAGAGGCTTGGGGAGTCCTATGAAAATAGAAGTTGTGAACGACCTATTGAAGACATAATTGCTAGAGATTCTCATTCTCGAAGAGACAAAAATAGAATGGGAATCCCTTCTAGATCTTAGCATGATGAATTGGAAAATAAAAGGTGGAAAGGCTGTCAGCGCAAGGGGAATTGCTGGAGGGCTTGCCACGGTCTAGAATGAAGACCAGTTTTACCTTGAAATCTCCTTTGAGACTCAACACTAGATCTATATAGAACTCAACCATAAAATAAGTAAGATCTCTATTGCTCTTTTCAATCTTTATGTTCTGGTCCAATTTGCTGAGAAAAAAGAACACTGGAAAACTCTTTCTGATTTTGTAGAAGCATACTCTCCCAAGAATATAATAATAGCAAGGGACTTAAATATAGTGTTGGAACCAAAAGAAAAACGAGGGGGCATAATCAACAGGGACCATATACTCCCCCTTATGGAGCATCTGATTCAAAAGTGGGACTTACTTGATATGAAACCAAAGAAAGGTTTATACACATGGACGAACAATAGAATAGGGGTTGCCCCTATTTCTGCCAGACTTGATAGATTTTTGATGCAAAGCACACTCTTGTTGGAGAATAAAGTAGTGACATCCAAAATTCTCCCAAAAATTACTTCAGACCACAATCCTATTCTCCTACATTTGGATGAATAAGAATACTTAGGCCCCATCCCCTTTAAATTTCACCCTCAATGGATTGAGAAGGAAGGGTTCATGGAAGTAGTATCCAAAGCTTAGTCCTCTCTGGTTAATGTCTCACCAATCTTTGTCTGGGAACAGAAATTAAAAACAACAAAAACATCTCTTAAAGAGTGGGTTAAATCCCCCTCTAACCCCTACTCTACAAAATGGAAAGAGGTTGTCCAGCAGTTAGAAGACTTTCAGATGGACATGGAAAGTCAATACATAACCATTCAGAGTCTAGAGAAGGAAAAATTTGCCCAGCAGGTCTCTCATATAGCTTACCAAAATGAAGAGGAGTATTGGAAACTAAAGTCCCGAAGCCTATGGTTGTCAGTTGGTGATCACAACATGACATTATTTCATAGGTAGTTTAGAGCCCGTCTCTCCCGAAATCATATCTCTGAAATCACTTCAGCCGATGGCACAATCTCCAAAGGTTTTGCACAAATAAAGGAAACAACAGAAAAGAATTTCCAGAATATCTACACAGAGGATGGAATAGGAAATGAAGGGGTCTCCATCAACTTCCTTTCCCAAATGCCTGATCTTCTCAATAATGATATCAACACAAATCTCTTGAAACCTTTCACTGAGGAGGAAATCAGTAAAGTTGTTTGGGACATGGAATCTGACAAAGCCCCAGGTTCTGATGGATTTTCCATTCGCTTCTACAAAGCTTGCTAGACAATTATTAAACCATATTTACTTAAAATGGTCAAAGATTTTCAGCAAAAGGCCAAGGTGGGAGGCACCATCAACTCCACTTTCCTCGCCTTAATCCCCAAAGAAGTCAACTTGGTCTCTTTTCACAGATTCATACCTATCTCGTTGTGCAATGATTCCTATAAAATCCTCTCGAAGCTATTGGAAAATAGACTAAAACCCCTTCTTGGACAACTCATTTCCAACACCCAAGGGGGTTTCCTCAAAGGAAGGCATATCCTAGACAATGTGATTCTTGTACAAGAATCCATTCACTCAAGCCACCAGAGGAAGGAGCAAGGAATGCTTATCAATATTGACATGGCCAATGCTTTCGACCAGGTCAAGTGCTCTTTTTTGTAGAAAGTGTTTCTCTCTTATGACTTCAGCCCAAAATTTGTAAATCTGATCAAAGCTTGCATTGATAAGCCCTGTATTTCCCCCCTAGTTAATGGTTAGCCTACTAAATACTTTGAAGATTCAAGAGGGATAAGGCAAGGTTTCCCGCTATCCCCCTTCGTGTACATTCTAATGGAAGACTCCCTGAGTAGAAAACTAATAGCAGAAAGGAACGTCGGGGAAACCCCAGGCATTCGACTGGTGAAAGGAACAGAACCAATAAACCATGTTATGTTTGTTGATGATTCCCTTTTGCTGGGAAGAGATTCCCTCCGAATAGCAAGGGATTTCAATGATATTATTCAAACTTTATTTTGAATATCTGGAGCATTTGTCAACAAGAGAAAGAGTGTTGTTTATGGTTGGAACATGAATAAGCATACCATCTCCAAAATTTCACTTATCCTGGGATTTAAAGGATTTTCTTCCTGGGACAAAATCAAGTACCCTGGTCTTCCTCTAATGCTGAGACCAAACAAACCCTCGCTATGGATGGAAGTCATTAGCAAATTCAAATATAAAATTGTAGCATGGGGAGGACATTGGCTTAACGCCGCTGGAAAATCGATTCTCATCAAGGAAGTCTTGACTTCTCTCCCTTTATATTAGGCCTCCTTTATTCTTTCTCCAAAGGCAATCACAGAGAATATATTGAAGCTAATCATAGATTTCCTATGGATAGGAGGAAAAGGAAATCATAGAAAGTTACACTTAGTCAATTGGGATATAGTTAAATGCCCGAAGAGTGAAGGAGGACTCAAAATAAGAGACCCTAGTATGGAAAACATTATACTAGGAGGTAAAATCCTTTCGCAAATGTACTCCAACAGAAGTCACCCTGTCAGCCTAATGCTCCGAAAAAAGTACCTCAAAGGAACTTCATTGAGAAATATTCAGAGTGAAAACACCCCCAAAGGCACCCCACTCTGGAACCTCTATAGAAAAGGCCTTGAATTATTTAAAAAACAATTGTTCAGAGTCCCCAGAAATGGTAAAATAACTCTGCTCTTGACCGATAGCATAATGGGAAAACCGCCATTGGAAAATGTAGCAGAACTATCATAAATCCGTGAGTGGCTCTCTCATCTCGGGCTCAAAAGTTTGGCAAACATATTGGTGTGGGATCATGATGGATTCTGGATGGATTGGGTATTCCCAGATATGCCAATGCACCCTCTTCAGTAGAAACACCTCCTCCTAGAATCGTTGATTGGGTCTACTCTTGTAAGCCTTCATGAGGTCGATTGTTGGAGATGGGGGAAGACATGATTTTATACAGTCGCCCAAGGACATGTCACCTTGCAAGTCCAATGACCCCCTCTACTTAATCCTATGATTTTGAAACAATTCTAGGACAGCTACGACCTCCCTAAAATCAATTTCTTCACCTGGGTGCTTCTCCAGAGGCACGTGTTGACTGGAGAAAACCTTGAAAAAAGGGCCATCTATGGACCACAAGGATGTATCTTATGTAGAATGACTACAAAAAATTTAGACCACCTCTTCATGGATTTCCCATTTTCTCAATCAGTTTGGATGCACACGCTACAAGGACTCCAGGTGTTGACACCCACTCAAATCATAGTCAACACTCTTTTTTAATATTGGCAAGACCGCTATCCAAGAGAATTAGAGAAAAATTCATTGTGGATTCAAATATGGACCTCCATCCCCAAGTTCATCTACTGTAAGATATGCCTCGCAAGAAATGATCTTATTTTTAGCAATACATCCCACACTCCTCAGACGATAGCGACTAAATCCAAGGTTTACCTATTGAAAGCTCTGAACAATCACTCGGCAAAGATTGACACCTCTCTCACTCTATAGGAGAGAAAGTGGATGGGCGCCTTCTTGAATCAGAGAAAGACAAAGATCCTATCTCATCCCTCATCAAGCCCCACTTGGCGCCTAAGAAAAACAGACAAATAATTCCAAGCATGGTGGAGAAAGAAAAACAAGGTAACGATCTTCTTTGACAGAGCCTCCAAAGGGAATCCCTGGATAGCAGAAGAAGGAATAATTATCTATTCCCACTATGGTTCCCATGTAGACAGCTTCAGCTGGGGGTTAGGACAAAGAAAAAATAACCAAGCCAAAATCCTTGGGCTTTTAAAAGGCTGCCAGATCACCAAGGAATATGAAAAAAAAGCTCTTCAAGTCTTCGAAGACTCAGAAATTGTGATTAAAATTGTAAATTCGAAGGAAAAATTAGTCAATCCATCCCTCAACAAGACTCTGCAGAGACTTTGGGGTTCTTTGAAAAGATTCGCCTCCTTTGACATCTATCACATCCTCTACAGCTCGAAAAAAGAAGCAGACAAAAAGGTAAATGAGGGATGCATCTTGAAGCAAGGAGTTTTCAGGAAAAATGATGAGGCACCTTGGTACAGTCCCATTCCATAAAAGTAAGGCTAAATATCAGGAAAAAGCATGAAATGAGTAGATTGTTTAATGGAAAAAGAGACTAAGACTATCTTTAATCCAGTTTGATTAGGCTTTAGCCCAACCACCCCATTCTTCAATAAAATATAAATGTTTCAGTTAAAAAAGAAAATGTATGGAACCATAACTTAATTAAGGACAGATAATTATATAAAAAATATTAATTTCAAAAAAACAAATGGCGTACAACATTTTTAAAATTGGATGAAGCATGGAAATATGATTAAAAACACGATTGAATAAAGATAATAATAAAATAAAATTGAAAAGTTTGAAATAGATGAAAAAACAACATTGAGAAAAAAGAAAAAAAGAAAAAATTTGAACAATTTGAAAATAAGTGAAAAGATGAGCATTTAAAAAAACAAAGTGGAAGCCTTATGTATCAGAAAATTTAAAATATCAAAAAACCACCTAAAAATGGAGGGGGGTGCTACCGGTAGAACCATTTTTAAAAATGGGGTACAAAACTTGACCCCCCCAAAAACGAGAAATTTGCAGAGTTCTCATTAAGTTGGTAATTATGTTTAAGGTGGACTAGGCCCACTATATTAGTTATTATTAAATAAGGCTCAATATGGTAGTTAGTATTGCATAAATATTGTGTGGCCTCATTAAAGAATGTCCACTAGGTAGTTAAAAGGATGTTATGGTTAGGGATCTCTTGTTAACTATAAATAAGAATGGATCCCTCCTTATGAAATATGTGTGTGAGGCAAACCGAGATAGTTGATACATACAATACCCTAATTTTTTGTCCAATAAAATAAAGAAATTAATTTAGGATAAAAATATTATATATAAATATGAGAGAATGAATATGATATGATTACAAATGAGGGGCCTATATATAAACCTAAACAGGTTTCATTTTCAATAAGAGACATGCCATTTCATTAAGGTGTATCTCCATTATAATGTATCTTTACATTATTAATTATTTACTTATATTTTTATTTTTATATAATAATGTTTATTATAGTTTCTTCCCCTTTAGTTGATTATGCAGGTTCGAACCCTCATTCTTGTTCCTTTCTGACAAGTTACGTGATTGTCTACCTTTAAAATACGGTGATATATGACAATGAGGTGGACTATTCCTCAGACCATTCAGAATTATTAGCATGTGAGCAACTAGCTGGAAGCCCTCCTTTGTTTCTCTTGTATTTGTGTCTTTGGGAGGCTAATATGGAGGATCAGAGTAGGATATTTTCTCATATTTCTTCTCCTTATAGTGTTTGTGATGTTGTTGTTGTTGGCTCATTATTAGGTCCAGTGCTCGAGCCTTTGTCTTCTGAGGGTTTAGACTTGGGTTTTATTTACTCT
This sequence comes from Picea mariana, assembly GCA_032191745.1. Classification (NCBI taxonomy): domain Eukaryota; kingdom Viridiplantae; phylum Streptophyta; class Pinopsida; order Pinales; family Pinaceae; genus Picea; species Picea mariana. The sequence goes on along the minus strand of JASDQU011025317.1, from coordinate 8,935 downwards.
CAATTTTTGGATCTATCTTCTCTGGATCACTCAGGCATCATTGGGGTTTGTTTGTCTTAAGGGGTCTCTCTCACCTCCTATTCACAGGCTCCTTTGTATTTGACGCATTTGGCTCATGTATCTTGGTTATTTTCGAAGCCCTCCCTGCCTAGCTCTCTCTTGGAAGGATTATCTATGCCGGTTCCAAGCTCAAGAGGTTTACAATGTTTGGATCCGTCTGCTATGATCCAAAGCAATAAAGGTTTTCAGGTTCTAGATCTATATTTTCTCACCTCTTTCCTCTTCCCTGATATTTGTTACGAGGAAAATCTCTCTATGGCTAGGGTAAACCACAACAGACATGAATGACTATAGAAATCAACTCTCTTCTAAAGTATGTTATGTAAACAAATATGATAGCAAGACAAGATAAAAGGCCCACCTCATCCAAACGTTCAACGAAGTCGACCATTGAGCACTTCAACCAAAGCAATGTACCTGCAACTAGTCCTCAACAACCAAGCAAAGAAAGAATATGGTGATAATAAATGATGTTAGCACATTCAATAGCATAATCCATTAATAAACATGGCAAATACACCCATGGAATAATAATTCAAATATTTGCAAGATATCAATTGGACATGAAAATAGTATTTCTATTAATATATGATCATCATAAGTGAAAATGTTACAGACTTCCATGTCGGAACAGTTCAGAACGGAGAAACTAATTTCCTTCCAACTGGGCCTCCACCACTTCAATCCTCCACCAAAGGAAATATCATAAAAGATAAATAATGAGGTTCTCAATCAATAAGGGAAGATATTGAGGGCTAAACACTGTTTTCAGACTTAAAGGACAAAGGGATGCAGACTCAATATGAAGTAAATAATTTCTCCAGAGTAAATTTTGTCTCAATGTTGAACTCTATATCCTCTTTCCATAGCTCAGAATTGGCCCATTTATAGCCTTCAAAATGGAACTGAAGGGCTCAGTCAAAACGTTTCTAGTATATGGAAGGCCAAGGATCATAGATCTCTTATCGCGACATAGAAACCCAACATTAATTTTCATTTTGTTGCACAAATATCAATGTACGTGGGTTGTAGTGGTGTAGCCTGCATATACACATGTTGTATAGTACGCAAGATGCATACATGTGGAAAAATATGTATTTTTAGCTATGGATTTTACAAACAAGGAAAAATATGTCATTTAGTCTACTTGTTTTGAAAAAGGGATAAACTTGTGCCAAATAGACGTCCTTTCGAATCCAATTTATGAGTGTGAAAGAGACAAGTTCACTCGGAAATCTTTTCGCTTTTTGAAAACGAGTTGGAAAAGAACTTAAATTAAACTCGGTTGGGAGTCCTCGGGGTATAAGGTAGCATGTTTATGAGTGAGGAATGAGGCTCAACATAAAGTCATGTGTTATCTATGAGAGACTCCCGGTCTTATGGAAACAGATCTACATGGGGACCAAATGAAGAAGAGGCTCTAACTAGGGAACCCATGTCTAGTAAGTCTCTAACACTTGATAATGACACTACTTATAGTAGATGGAATGTTTTGTGTCACAACAAATGGGTTCGTACCTAAGGAAACAAAGTGACAGTTATAGGATAATGCAAAAATTCATGATGGAATGGATACCTATCCTCTATGTTGGGTAATGAAAATACCTGTCCATGGTGATGAATGATAGACATAACGTTGAAATCCGCAAGAATCCATGGTGAAAACTAAAAAAGCCAACTCAATCCACTTTTATATTAGTCCATTAGGTGAAAAAACAACTCAAAACAATATAAAGTGGGTAAAAACTATTATAAATAGTAACAAAAACCAAAAATTACTATGTCATTTTGATGTTTTACCCAAATACTGAAAATTGCACCAAAATACCTCTGAGATTCAACAGGTGATTGCGGAAGTGTCAGGAAACAAAATTAGAAACTGTTTGGACCAGGTAACTCTTCTTCCCTTCACGACCTAGGTATTTTGGTCCAATTTTCACTATTTGGGTAAAACATCAAAATGACATAGTAATTTTTGGTTTTTGTTACTATTTATAATAGTTTTTACCCACTTTATATAGTTTTGAGTCATTTTTTCACCTAATGGACTAATACAAAAGTGGATTGAGTTGGTTTTTTTAGTTTTCACCATGGATTCTTGCGTATTTCAACGTTATGTATATCATTTGTCACCATGGACAAGTATTTTCATTACCCAACATAGAGGATAGGTATCCATTCCATCATGAATTTTTGCATTATCCTATAACTGTCACTTTGTTTCCTTAGGTACGAACCCATTTGTTCTAGCTCTTCTTCCCAAGTGAATCTTCTTCCCATTCGATTAAATTTTTAAATTAGGTTCCAAATTTTGATTAATTTAGGGCGTAAATTATGAAATTTGGTTTACGCGGGCTATCTCTTATCAGGTCGCGCATACGATGGGCTACACGTGACTATGCAAATGATAGGGCACATATACCCAGCCCTATACGTGATTGTAAGTGAAGCATATCACATACAAGCATGCAATCAATGATTTCTATGGTTACTAACTCAAGATTTGGCTTTTCTCTGGTAGGATGGTGCTTGAATGGAGGGAAAGAGAGCACAAGGAGGTCAATGTTGTTGTGGAACAAGATCCGAGGGCCCAAATGACCTTCAATAGATGTGGCTTATATAAATTTTGGGCATTCAAATGGATGAGGGCCCTAGGGAGGTTGCTTGAGATGCTTGTAGGTTACTGGGACCCTAAGAGTGAAAGATTCAACCTCGATGGGAAACCAATGAGGATTGAAGTAGAGGACATCTACTTTTTGACTAGATTATCATGCTAGGGAGAGGTTGTAAACCTCAGATCATGGGGAGCAAGGAGCGGAATGAAAATAAAGGAGTAAATAGAAGCCCACTATGTAGCAGGGACTCTGAAGGTCTGTATCTGAGCGATAAACAACCTTAGCCTAAATATTTTTGTCCTCGTATTGACCAGGATCGCAGGTTTGGGTTCATTGCACCAAGAATCGAGGCGGCTCATGTTCTATGTAGTGGTGTGATTGAGACCCACAGTATATGAATGTTGTACCTCACTACTGGAAAATATGAAGAGCGAGTTGACAGAGTGCGAATAGGGGAGTACGAAGAATTTTGGGTTTTCCTCTATCCTATGCAGTTTCTTCTTTGAGTGGGTTCCAAGTTTGGGACCTAGAGTCAAGATTCTTCTGGGAGGACCTTGCGATCCAAACATGGCATGGTGTACCAAGGTAATGTGACGACAGAGGGTAGGTAGGGTGCCCACACCCTACAACGAGGATTTCTTCTACTGGTGGCAGCAATAGGTCATTGCTCTGGATGACTATCCCTATGCAGGGATCAAATTTAGAGGGGATCCATACATGCCACTCCCACCAAGGATTGCCTACAAAGGCATAGGTATGTCAAAAGATTTTAAATATTTCATTTTTTTTGTATTTTTGTATAGTGAAACAAAAATATTTTTGGATGATGCTTAAGTACTAACTAGACACTTGTGTACCATAGACATGCATCCACGACGGCTAGAAGGGATTCCTTGACATTGATGGAGGAACCAGGGAGATGAGGCGGTGGGAGGAGAAGCTGAGAGAGTCCTACAAAACATGTAGGGAAACTTGTCTCATTTGACTCATAAGATTCCCATGGTTCAGGTAGAGGATCTATCAGAAGCCATGCAACGACAGGTGGTTGGTGTGCCCAGAGCTTGGGTATGACTCTTTCAGCATCTCGCAAATGTCATAGTTTGTTACCATGACATACATCTGATGCCACAAGCATAGATGTCATGGATATTGTAGTACCAGTTGTATATGTGTATTGAGGGTATTAGCCCCAATTGTGTACTATAAACACCATATTTTTTGAAATATATATAAAACATGGATCTTCGACTTTACTTATATTTTACAATATGTACATTGATGAGATGATTTTCTTTTGTTTAGTTATGTGACAAATGCCAATCTAAAATGAAATTATCATAAGCATCAGATACATGATTAGAACTCCTAGGAGTGTGAAAATATGTAATAAAATCAAATTGTCATTCTAAAAGACGTACCTGTAGGAATCGTCAGAGTAATGTAGGATCACGCATGTGGTAACTGTTGTTCAACTCACATACTACTAACTAGGAATCCATGCAAACTTCTAAAGAGAAAATACCATGTGATATAGCATCACGCAAAATTTATATAATAACGCTATATTCAACTGCATTATTCGTGGATGGCCCTACGCATATGCCACCTGAAGACACCAGTACACCATCGGGTGAGTAAATCACCCAAGCAGTGGAAGCCAAGTTCCATGTATGATGAATGGATCCATTTGCGAATCCTACGAAGACTCCATTGACATCTGCCAACCAAGTGAAAACTCGATAAGAAAGCCAAAGATGAATATAAAGGGAAAATATATATACACTAAATTACATTAGTACACAAAGAGTTACGCCCAAGATTGGGGCTCAAGCATAATATATTTTTAGGTAGAGCCTATTTCTTGGCTCGAACAACATATTCCCTTCAAAATATTCTAACTCATAGGCTCATTTTTCTAGAATGCGTCGCACAATATAAGGACCATGCCACATGGGTTTAAAGTTGCCCGCCCTGAGTGGTTCTTTGGCTTGATCATATAGGAGGAATAAGTCACCCTCGGTATACAACTGAGGACAAAAAAACTTATCGTACTGGACCTTGAAACATCTTTTGTTCACCTTGATATTCATAGAGGCATCTTGACACTTCTCATCAAGACTCTCTAGGTGTACAAAGCATCACTCAAGATCGGAAGTGTCAGGAAGGAGCACGATTGCCAACTTAAGGGAAGCAATTTCACATTAAATAGGTAATATCGACTCTACATCATGTACTAATTGGAAAGGGAAAAATATGGTGGTAGACTTGATGGAGGTTCGGTATGCCCAGAGTGTGGGATATAGCATAATGTGACAGTCGGACTTACTCTGGCTGACAATTTTTTGAAAAATGGTCTTGAGAGACTTGTTGACGGCCTCTACTTATCCATTTTTCTGGGGGTAATAAGGAGAAGAATGACCATGTATAAACCCTATCCTATATGTTATATATTCCATCATTTCGTTCTAAAAATGATTGCCATGTTCAGTGACAATCTCACTCGGGATACTGAACCAGGCTATAATTTTATTGAATACGAAGAAGGCAGAAGTATTCGCGTCGGATTTAACTGTAGGCATGGCTTCGACCCACTTAGTAAAGTAGTTGATGGACATGATAAAATTTTGATTCCTCCTAGCCGAAGTTCGGTTGCAATCCACAAAGTCCACCCCCCACTTGGCGAAGGGACCGATGGTAATGACTGGGCGAAGAGGGGATGGATGTGAGCATAGTTTCCAAGTGAACACCTGACAGGGGTGACACTACTTAATTGCTTCAATACAATACTTAAATATAGTAGGCCAGAAACAAATGGCTCGCAAAATTGTTTGGGTTGTCACAAGCTCGGATACAGGACCACCACAAGCCCCACTGTGGAAATCTTTCATGACTAACTTAGCTTATCTGTGAGTTAAACAACGATGCAAGATATTGTCTATTCCTTGGTGATACAAAGTTTCACCAATGATAGTATAATTATTAGCTTGGTACCTTACACGTCGTCCGTCATCTCGTGAGAGATGTTGAGGGAACTTCAAAGTTTGAAGATTGAGAACAATGTCTCCATACCAGGGGTTGGATGATGAAAAAAGAAAAATTTGTTCATCTGCAAATGAATCAACATGGATAACATCCTCATATAATCGTGGAATTCAGATATTAACTCTGTGAATACCAATGATTTATTGGATTTCACAGTAGTGAAATCGAGATCAAACTCTTGTAAAATAACAATAAATTTGTTATATTTTCCCCCTATGATACATCTGGTAAGCCCGTATTGAAATAGATCGATATCGGAAACCAAAGTGGTCTTGCAAAGTAATTTATAATGACGCAAACATTGGACTACATGAAAGACATCCAAATCTAGATTTTCAACGTGGGAATAATTAAGCTCAAGACCAACTAAGTTTTGAATAAGATAGTAGATGATGTGCTCGTAAAGCTCGTCATCCTCCTGAACCAAAACCATACCAATCATCTCCTCAGACATGGCAATATAAATAAAGTAATCCCTATTCTAGTCAGGAGACTTTAGCAAAGGCGCCGATATTAAGGCTTTCTTCAAAGAATCGAAGGACTCCTATGCTCGCTCATCCCAGATAAAATGGGTGTCTTTCTTCAAAATATGCATGAAACCCTTAGTGATATTGGCATAATTTACTATAAACCGACGTAGACAGTTAGTTTTTCCCTGTAAACCTTGAAGTTGTCTAATAGTGCGTGGGGGAGGAAATCGAAGTATTGTCTCAACCTTTAACAGATCTACCATGATCCCAGTCTCAGAAACTAGAAATCCCAAAAGACAACCAGACCTAATGCAAAAGATGTACTTGTGAGGGTTTAATCGATTTCTATAGTAACGACATCTTTCAAAAATAAGTCGAAGGTGCATAGAATGGTTCTCTCTATTACAAGAGAGAGTAGTAAGATCATCAAGGTAAGATTCGACTATATTCTTAAGATCATGAAAAGTGAAGGTCATGGCACATTGGAAGGTTGATCCAGCAGTTTTAAGGTCGAAAGGCATTTTCCGGTATGTGAAATTACCCCAAGGAAAAATAAATTTTGTCTTGTGTTGATCCTCATATTTAATTTGAATTTGGTTATACCCTCAAAATCCATCCATAAAATTAAATACTTCGCTTCTTGCACACTCGTCGAGAATTTAATCGATGAAGCGTGTCGGGAAGTTGTCTTTAGGACAAGAATTGTTCAGGTCACAAAATTCCATGCATACACGGATAGTTCCTTGCTTATTATTCACGGGAATGATATTGGATACCCATTCAGTCAAGGGAACTGGGTAGATGAAGCGAGCATTAAGTAGCTTCTCCACCTCTTCCTTAATAGCAGGGTCCTTCCAGGAATTGACAACTCTAAGATGTTGTCGAACAGGTTTAGCATCTGAATAATTTCTAATCTCATGCTCAACAATACAAGGGTTGATTCCTCTCATATCTTCATATGACCAAGAAAATACCTCTTAGAATTCCTTGAAGAGTTCGGTGTAGATCAGGATTTCTTTTGGTGAACAATCTGCACCGATATGTACGCTTTCAATCTTGCCAAGGCTACAAGAGATATCGATCGTGATGGTAGGAGAAATACTCGCCATATTTCCTTTAGAATAAATGTCATGTGTATCAAGTGGAAATACGACGTGACCGAATATCTCACTCAAAGTAGATTGAAAGTCATCTTGTTTTATTCTTTCAAGATCTAGGATAAAATAAGAGCGGTGATGCCTATCATCCCAAGGTTTGTCAGAACCATTCATGGCTTTGATGATATATTCATCCGAAGGAAAAGTCTCATCGAGGAATTCATGTGAACAAGAAAATGAAGTGGCCCACATGGGCATAAGAACATGATCGTCCTTGTCCATCGACGAGGTAACAGGATCGAGATCAGCGGAAGAGTCAAGAACAAATTGATACACAATCTCCACTGCCGATAATGGTATGGCCATTTGATCATGCAACTAACCTTCAGAAGACGAAATCGGGGAAGGTAGGGTCCATATATCACT
>JASDQU011025316.1:13662-32259 GCA_032191745.1 Picea mariana | reverse complement strand
CAGAAAGGAGAGGCTTAAGGGAGAAGGTAAAAAATTGAAACCAATTCGATATGGTCCTTTCAAGATTGTCGACAAGATTGGTAACAATGCTTTTTGTTTAGATTTGCCTCCTTATATGCAGATGTATGCAGTTGTTAATGTTGAGAATTTAAAATTGTATGAGTCTCCGTTGATTGATGATCAAGGAGAGCATGTTTATATTCCTTCCATAGATGATTTTTCCCCAGAGTATCTTACAGAACTGCATGAAGACACTATCCTTGACAGGAGAATGCGAACTTCGAAACGAGGAAATGTGGAGTATCTTCGAGTTCGTCTTAAAGGAACCAATCCAAGCAAAGCCAAGTGGATTGAGGTTGGAAGGGTGAGGGAACTGTACCCTCATCTTCACATAGACTGAAAATAGTCTTTTGGAGGTCCAAAATCTTCCCAATGGGGAGGTGTGAGGGGATCAAATTTTGCTCAAAAATTCAAAGTGCTCAGAATTGCTTCAAACCGGACGAGAGCGTAGGCCTCATCGTTGCAAACCCAACACAACTCGTTTCGTCTCAAATGGATGTCAGGAGTGAGAGATATTGCAATTTGTTCAGAAAGTCAAACAGGCCAAAAAAAGATGCTGACTGTACAGTCTGTACAGTCCGTATAGGCTGACGTGGCAGGGCCGTACGACCATACTATGACATGGAATGTGATGACATGGCAGATTTTGGTTGGCTGTTGAGGGTGAATGATATCTCGACACGTGGCATTGTTTGGTCAAATGATTGGGTGCCACATGGCCCAATCATGGGTTGCCACGTTGCACCCTGGTATTGGCATTTGGTTTGTTTGTTAAAATGTATTGGAGTCCATGGGGTTTGACCCCCGGACCTCCCCACCATGTAAATCCTCCACAACATCCACCCAACCATTGTACCGCTGATTGTTTCTTATTACATATGTGTGTTTTATTGTATTTAAGTTCACATATTATTGTATATGGCGGGGGGTCGGGCCGGGGCTTAGCCTCGACCCGTGGTTTTGTTACACAACATATGACCTATGGTAATATTGTGCACGGGAGTTGTTATGACAGAGTGGATCCCCCGGTCACGTGCTTTATATATATAACCACCACATTGCATACAGAGTGTGTATTGCAAACAACCATGTGACCACACAGAGTGCGGGTTTTTAAATCGTTCAAACAATTGTAAAAATGACCTGACATGTGTCATTCCTCCATTCGGTTGCAAACGGAGCCCTTTTATCATAGCGCGAGGTCATATTATGACCCATATGCCCGAGGTGCTAGGTGGTTAGGGGTTGGTGTGCCCATAACCGTCCTACAGTTTGCACCATTGGCGTGGTTGCGCCCGGTGCTAGGTTTTTACGCTATATATTGCGTGTGTGCCAGGTTCATTTGACAAGGGTGCATTTTGTAGATACAGAGACAGCAAGCTTGAAGGGGGGACTTCCAGGAGGCCTAACTTCTTCATTTTTCGACCGATTGAGGTGCCGAAAGAGCCCAGCTGGGGGTTTTTGGACGCTCTGAAGCCATTGGAGCAGTTGGTTGGTTAGTTTGAGCATTGTAAGGCATGTTTTTGAGCACTTTGAGCAATTAATAATAATGATCCATTGGAAGCTAGACCAGGAGATGTAGCCCAAGAGAGGGGTGAACTCCTTTATCAATTATTGTGTTTTATGTGCTTATGTTCATTGATTATGCTGTTGTCTATGTGTATTTTGCATGAGTAATCCTTTAATTTATGTGTTGCAAATTTGATCCATTTTCTTTTAACACATAACATTTACTTGCAATAATTTCAAGATTTTCAAGTCTTCTTCATTTTTAGATCAAGAGAAGCTGAGACGAAAACCAGGTCAAAGAGGCCGAGGCAGAAGTTAGGACAGAGGCAAAACAATTTCCCAAGACAGAACTCAGAGATCTAAAGAAGAGGTAAAGAAACCTCAAACTCAACATGAGAGAGGAGGAATCTCACAGAGAGGGCAGTATGCTGATAGAAATACTTCTCCTCGAGCCAAAGGAAGAGGAAGAGGTAGAGGTGGTGAAGTAAAATGCTTTGTCTGTGGAAAGATCAGACATAAATCCTATGAGTGTCCAGATAAGAAAAAAGATGGTGGTGAAACTCACATTGTCGAAGCTCAAGAACGAAATGTTGAGACAGAATATGCTGAGGGAAATAGATCTTTAATGATGAGGAAAGTTCTCTTCAAGCCAGAGAACGAGGCAGAGAACCCAGCCTAAAGAAACAGTTTGTTTCAAAATGCTTGCAAAACTAAAGACAAAGTATGCAAAGTCATAGTGGATAGTGGTATCATAGACAATCTCATATCTACAGAGATGGTAGAAAAGCTAGAGCTGGAGACTGTTGTACATCCAAGCCCATACAGATTTTCATGGCTACAAAAACAACATCAGGTAAATTTCACGAAACAATGGTTAGTTGAGTTTAAAATAGGAGGATATAAAGATGAAATATTATGTGATGTCATTGCCATGGATGTTTGTCATCTATTGTTGGGTAGACCATGGAAATATGACAAAAATGTGATTCATGATGGGAGAAAGAACACATACACCCTGGAGAAGAATGGGAGGACGCACATATTGTTGCTGATTAAGGATAAAGAAGTGAAACCAGAGGTGAGCAACACTGTCCTTCTCATGAGTGGGAAGGAAATTCTTAAGGAGGTTAAGAACAAGGAAGACACACAATTTATTGTGGTCAGAAAGCCTAAAATTGTTTCAACCAGTACAAGAGTGGATGATTTACCAGAGGAAATCTAGGAGTTGCTTGAAGAGTTTGTTGATATAGTAGTGGATGAACTACCTTGTTCGTTGACACCTATCAGAAGTATAAGTCATCACATTGATCCTATACATGGAGCCAGTTTACCAAACAAATCCGTGTACAGGTTGACGCTGTAGGAAAATGAGGAAGTCAAGAGACAGGTCTAGGACTTAATGGACAAAGGATTGGTTAGAGAGATCTTGAGTCCATGCGCTATTCCGACAGTGCTCAGCCCAAAGAAAGATGGAGGTTGGAGGATGTGTATAGACTCAAGGGAAATCAATAAGATTACCATCAGATATAGATTTCAATTACCAAGAATGGACGATTTGATGGATTGCTTGAGTGGAGGCAAGTTTTTTTCAAAGATTTATTTGAAAAGCTAGTATCATCAAATTCATATGAGGGAAGGTGATGAATGGAAGACAACATTCAATACAAAGGAGGGACTGTACGAATGGCTTGTTATGCCATTTGGCTTAATGAATGCACCCAATACTTTCATGAGATTGATGAACGAAGTCCTGAAGGATTTCATTGGGAAATTTTTCATTCTATATCTTGATGATATATTAATTTTCAGCAAGATAGAAGCCAAGCACTTAAAACACTTAGCTACAGTGATGAGAATATTACAGCAAGAGAAATTGCTGATTAATGTGAAGAAATCGTCATTTATGAGGACATAACTCATTTATTTGGGTTTTGTTATCTCTGCGAATGAGTTGAAGATGGATTCAGAAAAGGTGGATGCAATTAAGAATTGGCCATCGCCGAAGAGCGTGTTTGAAGTTCGAAGTTTCCATGGTTTGGAAAGTTTCTATATGAAATTCATTTGAAACTTTAGTGGAATTAGCGCACCAATTATGGACACGGTGAAGAAAAGACATAAATATTTTCACTGGATAGAAGAGGCAGAGAAAAGCTTCAATCTGCTGAAGAAGAAGATCACGGAACAACCAATTCTGGTTTTGCCAGATTTTAGCAAGACATTCCAGGTCAAGTGTGACACGAGTGGATTTGAAATTGGAGCGGTCTTGAGCCAAGATGACAGGTCGATTGCATATTTCAGTGAGAAACTGAATGAAGCGAAGATCAAGTACTCAACCTATGACAAAGAATTCTATGTAGTCATACAAGCACTGAAGAAATGGAGACGCAATTTGGTTCCCAAAGAGTTTGTTTTGTATAGTGATAATCACGCTTTACAATTTGTGACTCAACAAGAGAAGTTGAACCAAAAGCATGTTAAATGGGTTGAATTCATGCAGAATTTTACTTTTGTAACTAAGCATATTTCTGGAACTGCTAACAAAGTTGTTGATGCTTTGAGCAGGAAATGTTTGATGATGCATGAATTCAGAGTCAAAACTTTGGGTTTTGATAACCTCAAAGAAATGTACAGAGATGATCCAGATTTTAAGCAGGCATATGAGGCATCTGAGAGTCTAGTTCTCAAGGAAAGAAACCAATGGACTGAGTATATGATCCAGGATGGGTTATTATTCTAGGGCAATCAGCTATGTATTCCAAAATGCTCCATGAGGGACAACCTGGTGAAGGAAAAACACAGTGGAGGATTGGACGGACACTTCGGTCATGATAAAATGTTCTCAAAGTTGAATGACTCATATTTTTGGCCAGGGATGAGGATAGATGTTAAGAAATTTGTGGACAGATTCAGGATTTGTCAGCACACAAAAGGGAAAAGGCAGAAAATAGGGTTATATCAACCATTACCCATACCAGAAAGGTCATGGGATGCAGTGAGGATGTATTTTATATTGGGACTACCAAGGACACAAAGAGGATGTGATTCAATCTTTGTGGTAGTCGAAACATTTTCCAAGATGGCACATTTCATACCATGTCAAAAAACTAGTGACACAACTCATATTGTGAACCTGTTTTTCAAGGAAGTCATCAGACTTCACAACTTGCCAAGGAGTATTGTTTTTGATCGAGATACCAAGTTTGTAGGAAATTTCTGGAGGACCTTATGGAAGAAGCTGGGGATAATTTTGTCTTTTATCTCAGCGTATCATCCTCAGATGGATGGACAGACAGAGTTCGTGAACAGAAGCTTGGGGGATTTGTTGAGGAGCTTAGTGATTGAACACCACAGTCAATGGGATCACATTCTACCATAGGAAGAATTGTCTTACAATGATTCACTCAACAAAATCACAGGGTAGAGTCCATTCCAAATTGTATATGGAATGTAGCCAAGGGGAGTTTCTGAATTGAAAGATTCAGAACAAACTGAATTCAGGAGTGCTAGTGTAGAGGACTTTGCAGAAGCAATGAAGGATCTTCACAACCGAGTCAAGGAGTGATTGCAGAGTTCAAGTCGAGAATACAAGCAGAGAGCAGATCAACACAGGTGAGAACTTCAATTTGAAGTTGGTGATCTGATTCTTGCACATCTGAGGAAGGAAAGGTTCCCAAGGGGAACATATAATAAACTAAAGATGAAAAAGATTGGACCGTGCAAGGTCATGAGGAAATTTGGAACAAACGCATATGAGATTGAATTACCGAATGGGATCAAAATCTCACCGATATTCAATGTTGAGGATTTTTACCCTTACAAAGCTGAAGAAGAAGGAGTAGAAGATGAACAGAAAGAGGTTCAATGGACCAAAAAAATGCCTGTAGCTGAAAATCCACAGATGGAAGGCATAAATGACAAAAGGATTAGCAAAAAGACCACGAGGAAGGAGTATTTTGAATACTTGGTCAAATGGAAGGGAAATCCAGTTGAAGACGCTAGTTGGGAAGATGAAGCAAAAATTCAGAAGCATGGATAGGCCGTGCAGGAGCTCATGAAGAGGATTTCATGAAAATTTTCAAGCGAGGTATTCTGATGCAGGAGCATCATAAGTAGCCAGCCAAGTGAGCATGAAGTCGGAAGACAGCTGGAGGAGCGCAACACACATTTTTCAAATGTTGAAATGTTTTTGAAAAATTAATGAACAAAGGTTAATGTAGTAGTTAAGGGAAACGTACTTGCATGTTGTAAAAATATCTTGAGTGTTTTTTTCTCATATGTCAATGTAAAAGGCATTTAAGCCCAATTAATGAAAGTAGGTAGATTTGAGTTCATAAATTAGACAGTTTAGAAAGTAGGAGGGAAAACAGATATAGACACCCTCCCCTTTGTATCATAGAGTTGTTGTATCATGAGCATAGAGAAGGAGAAGAGAGCTGTTGCAGAGAGCTGTAGAGAAGAACCCATGTACAGAAGTAATTGAGTTAATATATGAATATTTGACTTAGATTTCATGGTGTTATGATGTGTATTGTTTACATATGTTGAATGGTATTCTTACAGTTGATTTATTTCTCTGTTTATGCGTTTGTTTCAATGGTGTATTAAATGTGTGATTTAATGTTGAATGTATGAAGTCTGAGAGAGAAAGAGGATGAGTTTCTATTGTTTCTCTTCCTGAGAGAGTTCCTGCAAGGAGTGCAGTGAAGCGTCTGCAAGGTGTGCATTGACAAGGGTTCTGTGTTTTATCTCAGAAAGCTCAGGAGGGATATCGTTTCTCTCATTCAAGAAAAAGTGCAGGTGAAGAATAGAATCCGTGCAAGGTGTGCGTAGGCTAGTCGAGGCCTTAGAAATTATCAAATAATGTTGAAATGTTGAAGGAATGTTGTTGAAGAAAGTGCACAGAGTCGAAAGATCAAATACCCAGGAGTATTTGAAAGATTGTCGCAAGGAGTGTGTGCAGGAGTCTTTTTGAGACTTGAGTTGCAAGAGAAATCTTAGGAGGGTTAGCGCCTTTGAAAATACTCAGAGGGAGATGGAGATTGAAAATGACACGTAGAAGGTTAAGTTTCGGGGAAGAACATTGGCTCGTTTCATAGAGATTCATTAAGGAGTGAATCAGAYGTTTGAAATTCTCCGTGGAGAACTCACAAAGTTGCGAGGACCATGGGATTCAGTGAAGCTGCAAGGAGGTTAAGCGTTGGATGAATCCACCCTTCGGGAGGTAAGGCTCAATGTGGACCATTGATCGTGATAGTGGAGCCGTCAGGATCATTTCGGAAAATCGGGGTTCGTGAGTTTGGAGGTGGAAGACCAAACTCTTAGAGTCATGAATTCATGAGTTGCGAGAAGCAGAGGAAAAGATCTAGACCGTTGGATCCAAGCTGCAGGAGAATCATCAAATCTAAATCTTTTTGGGTATCGCATATCATGAGTTCGGAGGATAGACCAAATCCTTTGGTCATGCAAAGCCCCGAATAGCGAGAATTAGGAGCGACTGTCAAGATCAGAACCTCTTTGCTATATCATGTATCAAGGTTTCAGAGGTTGGGTGGAATCAGTTTTGATTGCAGGAGTCACGAGCTTGTAAGTTACAAGGGCTCGTGCAACACATGGCACGTCCACTTGGTGGGAACCACGTGGTTGATAGGTGGCGTGATGATAGGATGCCCGAAGAGAGGAAGAAGCGGTGACAGGTGGCATGTACTCGCCGCATTGAAGGAGTCAACTCATAGTTGACCCATCGCCTCTCGGGTTTTTGCAAAGGAAGATCATGAAGACTCAACACTCCAACTCATGAGATTGTGAGTTGCGAGAAGTGAGAAAATGAAATCAATTATTGCCTCTCGGAGTTTCGTAAAGGGAGAGTGCCAAAGTTCCACACTCTAACTCATGAGATCGCGAGTTGCGAAGAGGCGCTAGTACTTAGACCCAGCTGATGGTTACGCGTGGAGGGTTCTATCAAGGAAGGAGCCATACCCCATTGCATATTGGGTATCAGTGTTGGGTGAAGAAAATTTGAGGGCCTTTGACTCACGATCACGCGAGTTGCAAAAGACGCTTGTGCTAAGACAAGGTCGTGGTCGCTTGGAGAAGGAAAATCTTGCGCTTGGTGTCAAGTTACATAGGGCGAGTTTTTACAAAGGACCTATGGATTCATTGGAGGTTCCAGAGGGAATCAAAAGAGCCACTTCAGCTTGAGGGAATTTTAGAATGATCCTGCACGGATCTTGGCCCGAGGATCGAGGTCTACACCATTTGGTATCAGAGCCCAAAGAAAGTTCTTTGCTTTCTATAGCAGAGAAAAGAGGAAAAAAAATTCTCAACCATGCTATTGAGAAGAGTAGATAGGCCAATGCCAATGCCTGATACAGCAGTGGAAAGAGAAATGTGTGAGTTACATGCTAGACTCAATGCCATGGAGACAACACAAAGGTGCACGGTTGACGCTGGGGATATCAGCGAAGCTGAAAGTGAAAATGAAGCTGGAAATGAAGGAGAAGAAGTCGAAGTCAAAGATGCTACAGACGAATGCCTATTCAGGACTGTTGCAAGGATAGGTGCCAGAGCAAAGATGGAGATTCCCATGTATGAGGGGAACTTGGATGTTGAAGAGATTTTAGACTAGATTAGAGCTCTGGATAAATACTTTGACTATGATAATGTCAAGGAGGACAAGAAAGTCCAACATGTCATTACTAGACTCAAAGGGCATGCAACACTATGGTGGGATGGACTGCAGGCTGACAGACACTGCAAAGGAAAGCAGAAAATCAAAAGCTGAGATAGAATGGTTGCAAAGATGAAATCCAAATTCATACCCAAGGATTATCAAATCACCCTGTTTTGGAGGATGAAAAATTTGAGACAGAAGCTTATGTCAGTGAAGGGATACAATGAAGAATTCTACAAGATAAACATCAAAGCAGGTCATCGGGAAAGTGATGATGAAAAGGTTACCAGATACATGAATGGTCTGCGATATGAAATTCAAGATGAGATGACCATGATGACCCTTCGGACTATAGAAGATGCTTATCAGATGGCTTTGAAAGCTGAAGAGAAGTTGAGCCAAAATCCAGGTCAAAGAGGTTGAGGCAGAAGTCAGGCCAGAGGCAAAACAATTGCCCAAGACAGAACTTAGAGACCTAAAGAAGAGGGAATGAAAAATCAAACTCAACATGAGAGAGTAGGAAGCTCACAGAGAGGGAAATATGCTGATAGAAATTCTTTTCCTTGAGCCAGAGGAAGAGGAAGAGGCGGAGGCAGTCATGTAAAATGCTTTGTCTGTGGAAATATCAGACATAAATCCTATGACTGTCCAGATAAGAAAAAATATGGTGGTGAAACTCACATTGCCGAAGCTCAAGGATGGAATGTTGAGACAGAAGATGCTGAGGGTAGGAGATATTTAATGATGAGGAAAGTTCTCTTGAAGCCAGAGAAGGAGGCAGAGAACCCAGCCCAAAGAAACAGTCTGTTTCAGACTGTTTTCAAAACTAAAGACAGAGTATGCAAAGTCATAGTGGACAGTGGTAGCATAGACAATCTCGTATCTACAGAGATGGTAGAAAAGCTAGAGATGGAGACTATTGTACATCCAAGCCCATAGAGAGTTTCATGGCTACAAAAAGGACATCAGGTAAATGTCACTAAACAATGTTTAGTTGAGTTTAAAATAGGAGGATATAAAGATGAAATATTATGTGATGTCATTCCCATGGATGTTTGTCATCTATTTCTCGGTAAATAGTGGCAATATGATAGAAATGTGATTCATGATGGGAGAAAGAACACATACACCCTGGAGAAGAATGGGAGGACACACATGTTGTTGCCGATTAAGGATAAAGAAGTGAAACTAGAGGTGAGCAACACTGTACTTCTCATGAGTGGGAAGGAACTTCTTAAGGAGCTTAAGAAGAAGGAAGACACACAATTTATTGCGGTTAAAAACCCTAAAATTGTTTTAACCAGTACAAGAGTGGATGATTTACTAGAGGAAATCCAGGAGTTTCTAGAAGAGTTTGTTGATATAGTAGTGTATGAACTAACTTGTTCGTTGCCACCTATCAGAAGTATAAGTCATCACATTGATCTTATACCTGGAGCCAGTTTACCAAACAAAGCCGTGTATAGGTTGACGCCGTAGGAAAATGAGGAAGTCAAGAGATAGGTCTAGGACTTAATGGACAAAGGATTGGTTAGAGAGAGCTTGAGTCCATGCGTTGTTCCGACAGTGCTCAACCCAAAGAAAGATGGAGGCTAGAGGATGTGTATAGACTCAAGGGAAATCAATAAGATTACCATCAGATACAGATTTCCATTACCAAGGATGGATGATTTGATGGATTTCTTGAGTGGATACAAGTTTTTTTCAAAGATTGATTTGAAAAGTGGGTATCATCAAATTCATATGAGGGAAGGTGATGAATGGAAGACAACATTCAAGAAGAATGAAGGACTATACGAATGGCTTGTTATGCCATTTGGCTTAACGAATGCATCCAATACTTTCATGATATTGATGAACGAAGTCCTGAAGGATTTCATTGGGAAATTTGTCATTGTATATCTTGATGATATATTAATTTTCAGCAAGACAGAAGCGGATCACTTAAAACATTTAGTTGTAGTGCTGAGAAGATTACAGCAAGAGAAATTGCTGATTAATGTGAAGAAATCATCATTTATGAGGACATAACTCATTTATTTGGGTTTTGTTATCTCTGCGAATGAGTTAAATATGGATCCAGAAAAGGTGGATGCAATTAAGAATTGGCCATCGCTGAAGAGCGTGTTTGATGTTTGAAGTTTCCATGGTTTGGAAAGTTTCTATAGGAAATTCATCCGAAACTTCAGTGGAATTAGCGCACCAATGATGGACACAGTGAAGAAAAGACACAAATATTTTCACTGGACAGAAGAGGCAGAGAAAAGCTTCAATTTGATGAAGAAGAAGATCACAGAACAACCAATTCTAGTTTTGCCAGATTTTAGCAAGACATTTCAGGTCAACTATGACATGAGTGGATTTGCAATTGGAGTGGTCTTGAGCCAAGATGATAGGTCGATCACATATTTCAGTGAGAAACTGAATGAAGCGAAGATGAAGTACTCAACATATGACAAAGAATTCTATGCAGTCATACAAGCATTGAAGAAATCGAGACACTATTTGGTTCCCAAAGAGTTTGTTTTGTATAGTGATAATCACGCTTTACAATTTGTGACTCAACAAGAGAAGTTGAACCAAAAGCATTCTAAATGGGTTGAATTCATGAAGAATTTTACTTTTGTAACTAAGCATATTTCTAGAACTGCTAACAAAGTTGTTGATGCTTTGAGCAGGAAATGTTTGCTGATGTAGGAATTCAGAGTCAAAACTTTGGGTTTTGATAACCTCAAAGAAATGTACAGAGATGATCCAGATTTTAAGGAGGCATATGAGGCATTTGAGAATCCAGTTCTCAGGGATAGAAACCAATGGACCGAGTTTATGATCCAGGATGGGTTATTATTCCAGGGCAATCAGCTATGTATTCCAAAATACTCCATGAGGGAGAACCTACTGAAGAAAAAACATAGTGGAGGATTGGTCAGACACTTTGGTCATGATAAAACGTTCTCAAAGTTGAATGGCTCATATTTTTGGCTAGGGATGAGGATAGATGTTAACAAATTTGTGGATAGATGTAGGATTTGTTAGCACACAAAAGGGAAAAGGCAGAACACAGGGTTATATCAACCATTACCCATACCATAAAGGTTGTGGGATGCAGTGAGCATGGATTTTATATTGCGACTGCCAAGGACACAAAGAGGATGTGATTCAATCTTTGTGGTAGTCGACAGATTTTCCAAGATGGCACATTTCATACTATGTCATAAAACTAGTAACACAACTCATATTGTGAACCTGTTTTTCAAGGAAGTCGTCAGACTTCACGACTTACCAAGGAGTATTGTTTCTGATTGAGATACCAAGTTTGTAGGACATTTCTAGAGGACCTTATGGAAGAAGATGGGGACAAGTTTGTCTTTTAGCTTAGTGTATCATCCTCAGACGAATGGACAGACAGAGGTCGTGAACAGAATCTTGGGAGATTTTTTGAGGAGCTTAGTGACTGAACACCACAGTCAATGGGATCATATTCTACCACAAGCATAATTCTCTTACAATGATTCACTCAACAAAATCACAGGGTAGAGTCCATTCCAAATTGTATATGGAATGCAACCAAGGGGAGTTTCTGAATTGAAAGATTCAGAACAAACTAAATTCAGGAGTTCTAGTGCAGAGGACTTTGCAGAAGCAATGAAGGAGCTTCACGGCGGAGTCCAGGAGTGATTGCAGAGTTCAAGTCGAGAATACAAGCAGAGAGTAGATCAACACAGGTGAGAACTTCAATTTGAAGTTGGTGATCTGATTCTTGCACATCTAAGGAAGGAAAGGTTCCCAAGGGGAACATATAATAAACTAAAGATAAAAAATATTGGACCGTGCAAGGTCATGAGGAACTTTGGGACAAACACATATGAGTTTGAATTACCCAATGTGATCAGAATCTCACCGATATTCAATGTTGTGGATTTGTACCCTTACAGAGATGAAGAAGTAGGAGTAGAAGATGAACATAAAGAGGTTCAATGGACCAAACAAATAAGCCACAGATGGAAGGCATAATTGACAAAAGGATTAGCTAAAAGACCAGGAGGAAGGATTATTTTGAATACTTGGTCAAATGGAAGGGACATCCAGTTGAAGATGCTAGTTGGGAAGATGAAGCAGAAATTTAGAAGCATGGATAGACCATGCAGGAGCTCATGAAGAGTAGTTCATGAAAATTTTCAAATGAGGGAGTGTGATGCAGGAGCATCGTAAGAAGCCAGCCAAGCGAGCATGAAGGCGGAAGACAACTAGAGGAGCGTAACACAAATTTTGCACATGTTGAAATGTTTTTGAGAAATTAATGAACATATGTTAATGTAGTAGTTAAGGGAAACATACTTTCATGTTGTAAATAGATCTTGAGCGATTTTCTCTCCTCTGTCAATGTAAAAGGCATTTAAGCCCAGTTAATGAAAGTAGGTAGATTTGAGTTCATGAATTAGACAGTTTAGAAAGTAGGAGGGAAAATGGATATAGACATGCTCGCCTTTGTATCATAGAGTTGTTGTATCATAAGCATAGAGAAGGAGAAGAGAGCTGTAGCAGAGAGTTGTAAAGAAGAACCCATGTACAGAAGTAATTGAGTTAATATATGAAGCTTTGACTCAGATTTCATGGTGTTATGATGTGTACTGTTTACATATGTTGAATGGTATGCTTACAATTGATTTATTTCTCTGTTTATGCATTTGTTTCAATGTTGTATTGAATGTGTGATTTCATGTTGAATGTTTGAAGTCTGAGAGAGAAAGAGGATGAGTTTCAATTGTTTCTCTTCCTAAGAGAGTTCTTGCAAGGAGTGTAGTGAAGCGTCTGCAAGGTGTGCATTGACAAGGGTTCTGAGTTTTATCTCAGAAAGCTCAGGAGGGATACCGTTGTTCTCATTCCAAAAAAAGTGTAGGTGAAGCATAGAAGCCATGCAAGGTGTGTGCAGGCTAGTCAAGGCCTTAGAACTTATCAACTAATGTTGAAAGGTTGAAGGACTGTTGTTGCATAAAGTGCACAGAGTCGGAAAATCAAATATCTAGGAGTATTTGAAAGATTTCTGCAAGGAGTGCATGTAGGAGTCCTTTTGAGACTTGAGTTGCAAGAGAAAGCTTAGGAGGGTCAGCACCTTTGAAAAATATTCAAAGGGATACGGATATTGAAAATGTTGCACAGAAGGTTAAGTTTTGGGGAAGAACATTGGCTCATTTCACAGAGATTCATTGAGGAGTTAATCAGATGGTTGAAATTCTCCGTGGAGAACTCATGAAGTTGCGAGGACTGTGGGATTCAGTGAAGCTGCAAGGAGGTTAAGCATTGGATGAATCCACCCTTCGGGAGGTAAGGCTCAACGTGGACTATTAATCGTGATAGTGGAGCCATTAGTATCATTTAGGAAAATCATGGTTCGTGAGTTTGGAGGTGGAAGACCAAACTCTTGGAGTCACGAAGTCACGAGTTGCGAGAAGCGGAGGAAGAGATTCAGACTATTGGATCCAAGCCATGGGAGAACTGTTAGATCTGAATCTTCGTGGGTATCGCATATCATTAGTTCGGAGGATAGACTAAATCCTTTGGTCATGTGAAGCCCCGAATAGCGAGAAGTAGGAGCGACCATCGGGATGAGAACCCCTTCACTATATCACGCATCAGGGTTTCAGAGGTTTGGAGGAATCAGTTTCGATTGCAGTAGTCATGAGCTTACGAGTTGCGAGGGCTCGTGCAACATGTGGCACGTTCACTTGGTGGGAACTGCATGGTTGACAGGTGGCGTGACGATAGGACACCTGGAGAGAGGAAGAAGCGATGAAAGGTGGCATGTACTCGCCGCATTGAAGGAGTCAACTCACAGTTGACCCATTTCCTCTCGGGTTTTTGTAAAGGAGGAGCACCAAGACTCAACACTCCAACTCGTGAGATTGTGAGTTGCTTGAAGTGCGAATAGGAAATCAACCATCGCCTCTCAGAGTTTTGTAAAGGGAGAGTGACAAAGTTCAACACTCCAACTCGCAAGATCGTGATTTGTGAAGAGGCGCTAGTACTTATCCCTAGCCGGCGGTTATGCATGGAGGGTGTTGTCAAGAAAGGAGCCGTAGCCCATCACATCTCGGGTATCGGCATTGGGTGAAGAAATGTTGAGGGCCTTCGACTCGTGAACACACGAGTTGCGAAAGACGATTTTGCTAAGACAAGGTTGTGGTCGCTTGGAGAAGGAAAAGCTCACGCTTGGTGTCAAATTACATAGGGCAAGTTTTTAAAAAGGACTTGTGGATTTGTTGGAGGTTCTAGAGGGAATCAAAAGAGCCACTTTGGCTCAAGGTAATTTTAGAACGATCCTACACAGATCTTGGCCCAAGGGTTGAGGTCTGCACCATGCACCCTCTCCACTAATCCCAAACCTTCGCTCCTCCTCCACCCTCCATTATCCATACCTCGAGCAAAATCCTAGCTCTACCCTCCATACCTCCCCAAAACCCCAACCTCGATCCCTTCTTCCTCTACCCCCTCGCTCCCCTCCACCCACCTTTCCAGCTCTCCATCCACCTCCACCAACCCCTTCCCAAAAACCCTGATTCCTCCTCCACGCATACAACCACCATGACCTCCTACCACCTTCTACCCCTCCTCTCCCCCTTCCACCTTTGTTCCTCCCTCTAAGGGTCACTCAACATTTTAATTGCATATCTTCAGCATATGAAGGCCGATTTTCACCCATAAATAGTTGAAATGACTGGGGTGAAGTGAGGAATGCATCCATGGAATTCACCTCTATAAATTCAGCGCCAATTTTTAGTGGCATGTCCCAGAGAAACAAGGACTCATTATTGGCCCGACAAGCATGAGCCGAAAGGAGGCCTAATTGGGGGCCTCCAAGGCCAAATTGGGCCGGGTGAGGAAAACCCATTTCATCTAGAGGTATGACGGCCTGTAAAAGCCTATCAATTCTGGTGTATAGCCCATACTTTTTCCCCAATTACAAGTTTTTCCCTGATCAGTCTCCCAACCGACTCCTTCCTGTGTAACTTTTTGGGGCCATATCTTACTCATATAGAGTTGGATTTGTGCCAAACGAAAGGAAGAAAAAATTTAGAGGATATAGATATGACATGGGAATATTAAAGAAATTTTTTGTGTCTTTTTGGTACATGGGAATATCCTCTCAAGGTTTAGGCCCAAGGGGTCCCCTCACTAAAACAAGCTCAAATCGAAGCCATGCTTTGGCCAACTCATGGGGAAACTTATAGGTAGCAAAGGGAGGGTGTAATCAGGTCTAAAAACTTCCTAAACAATGGGCATTTCCTTACTTACAAAGACCAAAGCCCAAATGTCCCTTTCCCTTCAAAGAAGCTCAACAATTTCCCCACACCTTGGGCCTTCATCCCGATGAAACCGACAACCATGGATGGTCGGGTACTATCCTAAACCACCTCACCTACAGCTGCAAAACATGGAAGAAGTCAAAGAGCCTTTGGGATGGCACAAATCCCAAGGAAAATGGTGATGTGGCATATTGGTTTTGTCATTTTATGAAAAATGAATTTTTTTAATATGAAGTCTCGCATGATCTTCTTTTCTGATATGCATACATTGTAATTAAGAGGTCTAAACATATTTGATTTGATCCCTTTAGGATAAGATTCCCTTTTTGATAAGATTCTCTTTTAGGATAAGGTTATGTTTTGTAAAAATACAAAAAGACTTTAGGGTTGGTCCACATGTCACTTTTCCAAAAGTGACAAGTGTCTTGTGACCTAACCCTAAGCCTTCACCTCTCCTTTATAAATAAGAGGGTTGACAATGTAAAAAGGGAGGATGAATATAGTAATAAAGCCCTGCTGAAATTTTCCAAGACTCTTTGTGTGTGTGATACTTGTTAGATTTTAGTTGTTGGATGTGTCACTTGTTGGTTAAGGGTTGATGGGTAGAATTAAATGCTTGTTATGTTAGTTATCTTCAGGAGAGATTGGTTAGATAGGTGTTTTCTTTTGTTTCCTTGGGTTTAAATTGCTTTCTTTCATTTTCTAACAGTTTGGTTTAACTTGTTTGATGTGTTTTAGTGCATATTTTCTGAAGTAATCAATTGTTTTCAGCCTTAGGTAGTGGTTGGGAGTCCTAGGGCCCCTTAGGACAACCCTTAAATAAGCCCCTTAGTTGTTTGTTCATATTTGTTTGCTTCCTCTTTTCGTTCATGTATATTTCTGTTATGTTTTCCCACCATTAACCTTGTTGTCCCAAATAGGAAAATTGGCCATTTTGGTCAATTTCCCCCCACATGACAACCATCTTAGTTGGATTTTATATACCTTTTATGTGAAAATTTATGTTACATTTAATTCATTTTTTCCATACATAAATACTAAAATTTTGTTGTTTGCCTACAAGGACATAACCAGTCACCTATTTTGCTTCTCCTAAGCGGTTAGGGACCACCTGAAGACCTATTTGAGGCAAAGGGGACAACAGTATAGCGAAGAAAAACATCCAATTTGATCAGTAAATATACCCAATAACTCTCATATTCACTTAATATATCACTTTCACTCATTCCAAAATTTTTGGCACACATACCAATGTTGATATGTTTAATTTGTGTAGATAGCTTGAGTAGTTTACTTGTGAATTTATGTTCATAGAATCTTATCTATAATTGCGTATATAATCATCACAATTTTTTAATTTCAAACACCACAATTTTTTAATTTCAAACACTATACTTCCAATCCCCACACAAGGAATTAGTTGGGGCTTTCATGCACATGGTGGCCTTGCTGCTCGCAAAGAGATTCAACCCATTCCTTTGGGTTGAATGGTGTAATCATTACTTGTAATTATTTAATATTGTCATGTTTTCATTGTATAATTTTTCATTCACTAATCAACAGGTGGCTTCCCCTAAAGGGGCCATACAAAATTCAACAAGCTAAATACATGCAAAAAGATGCAAAATACTTGAAAACAATTCAGGGTTCTGCCCCATACACTCAAAAAAAAGTTATATTATTTGGCTACATACATATACATATTATTTATCCCTAACATATATGTCACCTACCTATTTAGTTTTTTTTTTATATAGTTTTAGATATATTTCAAATTCAGTAACTAGGAGGCACGGTTGTGAAAGCAAGACGTGACCTCGCCACGTGGATGGCCTGGTATTTCATTTCAAGCAATTTAAATTTTGTAGGATATAAAGAGTCAAAGTTGTTAGCACTCTGTAATTCCCAAAGGTTGTTAAGGGAAGAATAAATTAACAGAGGTAATGTACCAAAACCACTTCGAAGCTGGGATATAGCCCCGCTAGTTTCAAAGAGGGATCTCTCTGTAGGATTTAGATCTGTTTGAGTTTTAGATATTAGGCTAGTTAAAATAATCTAGTTTTTTTTTTTGTTTATAAAGATTGGTTGAAGTATGGTTTTAAACATCTATTGAGCTATGGGGTTTGTGTTAAATATTAAGATCTGATTAAAATTTTATATGATTTCTTCACAGGGAGAGATAATAAGAATGTTGGATACATTAAGATTTAAAGGTGGTGGAAAGATATAACAGGTGAGATATTCAATCAAGCAAAGAAGGAGTTAAGAATTTCTTTGATTAATATTAGAATAATAACATGAATATCGCTAAAGACCAAAAACAGAGTGTCTGAGACAAATTATGTTCATTAACTTCCTTTAAACAATTAGAGATAGAAAACAAAATGATTACAGAGTAAGATAAACATTAACAAATCAAGATAAACATCACCAACATCCAAACGCAAGAATACTGTGAATCTATCTTTCTATTACGGGTCAATCTCCTCAAAAAGATTACAATGATAGCTTCTTGGGCTCAAAAATCAACTCTCAATACTTCAAAGTAAGAAGTATTTATACAACAATTACATTTCATCATGTCATTAATGACTAGGACATGGTGGAATAAAAATATAACTAACTAGATTACATAATACAAAACAGTAGGACTGTTGATGATGTATTCAAATCGTAATTTTTTATTTCTGGGAAAGTAGTTGGTGATTCATCCACTCAACTTTGCCTGTCTTCCTCATGCTGACTCAGATGTCCATGTCACCTTTACTCGAGTAAGGCACACAGGTATTCCCATCTCTTTTCACTAGAGATGGAAAACATGAGTATCCTTCTGTGTGTTTCATTCATCTATGTATACTTGGAAAAGGTAGGATTGGTGATAAATATGTATTTTATCTCACGATGGATGCTCAGGTCCAACTGTAGAGTTTCTAAGAAATCCTTACCCATTATGCTCCCATGTATGCCTGCGAACTTAGAACCATCATTTGCCACTGTGAGGATATTCTGTTTGTAGTATGATAGGGTAATCAGTTTGTCATTGATCACTAGTAA
>JASDQU011025315.1:32235-44438 GCA_032191745.1 Picea mariana | reverse complement strand
TCTTCTTTCAAATAGATACACATAGACATAGCCTCATGGGATAACTCCGTTGGTGAGAAGTGCATATACTATCTCAGTTCGTGGAGAGGTCACTGGTTCGAGCCTTGTGTCCCTGGGGTTGTAACTCATTCATTGGAATAGTGACGATCTCGACAACCTTGCCAACGTTGTTGTTCACTATCCTTGGTGTTGTTTGTATTCTCAAAGTTTTTTTTTTTTTATTTCAACGTGCATATGATATCTTTTTTTATTTCTAACACACTTCACAAAACTCGAACCGACTAGCATTGGCTTAAACCAACACTGATTAACAAAACTTACCCAAAACTTTAAATACCAACTAATATAATTCATAACAATGACTTACAATAATTTTTTTACCTCTTATTACATGGTAGACACTTTGTAACCAAATAATCCTTACAACACATTCATTTATAAAATGAGTAACACCAACTTCAAAATGCCTCAGAGACCAAAACTAAAGAAACCTCAGATCACAACATTCTACTCTAGTTTGCAACTGTACTTTTTAATAAAATTCACATAACTGCATCTTCTCATACTACAACATTAGAATGCTATTATAATCATACTTCAACATTGGAATATTTTTGCCTTATGAACATCCTTCCATTTAATTGCATTAAATTCGGCAGGGACTACTCCGCTGCCCTTGTTTGTCTTTTGCAATGAGATATTTGGGTTTAAAATAGTTTGACCACTATTTTGAACTAATATGATTATGATTGAAGCCCCGTGAAATCATTTTTTTTGGTTTGCCAAGTTCATTATTATATATGAAGCCATGTGAAATCATAATGTGGAATTTGATTTTAAAGTTATATAGAAGAATATATTATTAATTATTTAAAATATGATTAAAAAAAATAATATTCATTTGTTAAGTTTTATAGTGTTTATTATACCTATTTATTTATTTTAGAATTTATAAAAATTATTTAAATTTATTTAATGTATTTACTTATCTTAAAATTTATAAAATTTATTTGAACTTTATTTAATGTATTTAAATGTAAATTAATTTAAAGAAAGAACTTAAATGTGTTTTGAAAGATTAAAGTTTTTCTCATAATCCTTCAATAAATTGTATAACATGCCATGTTGATGATGTAACTTTTGTTTGTAAAGATTGTATAATATAGGTAGGAGAATTCACTTTATGTTTTGTTATGATATATTTAATTCTTAAATATAAGATCATAAATACTTTATAATGTGAAAATAAATAGTAAAAATAATCAATTAAAAAATTGTTCATTCTTATGCTTGCATGTTTAAGGATTTAGTGGGACTTCATATGTTTTATGGGGTTTAAATATGTAGTTTAATAATGACATCCCAAAATATTTATTTTTATATAAAGAAGAAGTTATATATTTCTTCATTTAATAACAATTTTTATTAAATACTATTTTTTTTTAATGAAACATGAAAAATAAATAATTCTGATAAGTCAACGTTTATCTTGAGTAATTTGTGAAAATAAAAAAGTTGATGTCAACTTTTATATTGAGTAATTTGTGAAAATAAAAAGTTGATGTTACATATTTACTATACAATGAATACATTGAAATTTTATCAATCAACTTATTTCATAAATAATTTCATAAAACTATTTACTATACAATGATTGAAAACAAATAGAAAATAAAATAGGAAACAAAGACAATAAAAAGTTGATGTTACATATTTACTATACAATGAATAGATTGAAATTTTATAAATCAACTTATTTCATAACTAATTTCATAAAACTATTTACTATACAATGATTGAAAACAAATAGAAAATAAAATAGGAAACAAAGACATTGTATAAGTCAACTTGAATACTAAATAATTTCATAAAAAACAATTTGTATTACATAATTATGAATTAATAACCATTAGGAAAGAAAAGATGTTGAAATTATTCACTAGCATTGAAAGACATGGAGGAAAGAACACAATGACTAATAGGTGGAGATAACAATATTGTTTGTCTCTCAACTACAAGAAATATATTTGGTTAGTCAACACTCATCATGAATAATTTTATGAAAACAAAAGGTTGGTCATTTAGTAGAAAAATACCGTGCTACAAACTTATGAAAACTTGATGAGACTAAAGGTAAGAAGGAAATAATGCAATGATTTAGTGGAGATAGCACTATTGTCATATCTATTAATAAAGAAATGAAAAACAAGGAAATTTGATAATTCAACTTGTATTATAAATAATTTGATGTTATGTACTTATAAACTTAAGTATTATTAGGAAGAAAAAAAGGTCAAAACTAGATTTATTAGCATTAAGTGGTATGCTTAAAAAATGTAATGATTTATAGGTGGAGATAGCAGTATAGTCTTGTCTCAACTTGTTAATTTCTTGAAAAGAAAAATATTTAGTACATATTTTTGGTAAATAATTTTTAATTCATGAATTTGAGTTTGTTATTTTCAAATTTAAAATGACACACCTTAATTAGGCATGTTGTTTTCAAATTCAAAATGACATATCTTCATTAAAGTTAGACATGAAGTTTCACAGAAGAAAATTGTAAGTTTTAAACCTTTACAGTTAATCAATGTAAACATATTCTTTATAACAATAGAAATAATAACAATAGCATACACACAACACACATAGATTTACCATGGAAACTCTTAATTGGGAAAACCAACAAAATTTAGAGACATGCCTCTAACTTTCTCATTGTGTTAATCTCATCATTTACAATACAATATAAAGGATTATGTGGCATCCAAAACCCTAATCCATTAACCCATATTAGAATACAACCCTAATTCCTTAACTGAAATTAGATTACAATGGGATGAAAAACCATTGTCTAAAAAACACCAAAACAAGTTAAAAATAGACCAAAAATATCCAAATTTTTTTTTGAGGGCTTTGGCCCCAAACCCCCAAGCAAGGGGGGCTTGTTCAACCCCCCCAACATGCTAGACACAACATACAATATGTGGAGATAACCATGTAAATAATATAACATATTTTTCCACTTGTTGTTTTCTTTGCATACAAGGGGGGAAGGTTTTACATGATCAACAATGACCATTTCTTCTCTACACCAAGAGAAGTTCTCATCACTAATAGACTTCGTTATTCAACTTGCAACATTCTTCAAAGTGTCAACCTTCACCAACAACACGTTATTGTCTTCAACCATGTCTCTCAGAAAGTGGTGTTGAACATCAATATGCTTTGTTTTAGAATGATAAGCAGGGTTCTTTGCAAGAAATGTTGCACTCTAACTGTCACAATCTAACCTTACAACTTAGTATACAAAACCAATACTTGAAGACAATCTCTGTAACCATATAGCTTCCTTATTTGCATGAGTGGCTACCATGTATTAGCTTCTATAGTTGAGATTGCAATTACAAACTCCCTTTTGCTCATCCAACATATTGCTCCTCCAAATAGGTTAAACACATAACCACTTGTAGATCTTCTACCATGTACATATAACACTATGTCTAGTCTAGGTCTTTCTTGGTAGCAAATTGCATAATCTGTAGTGCCACACAAATACCTAAAAACCATCTTTACAACTATCTAATTTTCCTTCCCTAGTTTTGACGTATACCTATTCAAAACTTCCATTCCATCAGAAATGTCCAGTCTAGTACAAAACATTGCATACATCAAATTGCCAACATCACTAGCATAGGGAACACATGACATGTCCTCCTCCTTTTTTTTTGTCTTACGACAATATTTTGCAAATAAATTTACACCTACAGGAATAGGGACCTTGACCGATTTACATTCCTTCATATTAAACCTCTACAGTACTATCTCAACATATTTATTCTAATTCAACTAGAGTTTCTTATTTTACTGATCTCTTTTAATTTCCATCCCCAAAATAAAATTTTCATCACTATATCTTTCATATCAAATTCAAAAGACAAATGAGTTTTGACATCCTTGATTATTTCCTTGTTGGTTCCAATCAACAACATATCATCAACGTATAAGACTGGATATAAATAAAATGATCACCAACTAACTTGGAATACACACAACGATCAAATTTTCTTCTTGAGAAACCAAGTCCCAATATATAAGTATCCAATTATTGCTACCACATTCTTGGAGTTTATTTTAACCCATACATGGACTTTTTCAACTTGCAAACTAGCTCGTTATTTTGCTTCACTGCAAAACCTTTTGGTTGTTTGATGTTTATTTCTTCTTCAATATCTCCATGTAGGAATGTTGTCTTCACATCAATATGATCTACTTCAAGATAAGAAACAACAACAACAGACAAAAGAAATCTAATATAATTTAATCTAGTAATAGGAGAAAAAATTTCACCAAAATCAATTCCCTTTACTTGGGAACATCCCTTTGCTACTAAGTAATCTTTGTACTTCTCCACTTTACCTTTTGCATTCAACTTCTTCTTAAAAACCTATTTTCTACCGTTTTTTTCTTCCAACTAGAAACTCAACTAAATCCCAAGCCTCATTCTTATCCAAGGCAACCATTTCTTCAACCATGGCCTTCTTCCAGAGTTTACCATCCTTTGAATCCATTCCCCCCCTAATGGTTTTGGGATTTCCATTGGTAATAGATAAAACAAAATATAATGAAAATCAGGTGGAGTAACCTTTTTGGTTTCCTTCTTTCTTGAACCAATCTCCTCAATACTGAAGTATGGATTTCTTGTTCTTCTTCCATCAAGTCAAATTCTTCGTCCTTCAACTCAAACTCTATTATCTCAGGTTATTTTTCCTTTAGTAGGACTTCCTGTTTGGGAACATTTTTAACTTCTCTAAAAACAACATCTCAAATGTAAACAATCTTCTTAGTTATTGGGTTCCAAAGTTTATAACCTTTTATACCATCTTTATTATCAATAAAGATACATTTTTCAACTTTATTATCCAACTTACTCCTATTTCTGTTTGGAACATGTACATAAGCATCACAACCAAAAACTCTGAGATGTTTAAGTGAGGGTTTTTTACTATTACATGCCTCATGCAGATTTTTGTCAACCAATGCTGATGAGGGTGATCAATTTACCAGGTAACATGCAATATCCATTGCACTACCCATAATTCTTGTCATAACCTGACACCACTGAGCATGCTCCTTGATTTTTCCATTAATGTCTTGTTACCACCCAGATTAGAGTTCTCTTCAAGGCCTGTAAAGGCGCTAAAGTGATACCACAGAAGCCAAGTTCATACTATCACCTCAACACAAGTCCCCACTCTTTAATCCCAACTCCTACACAAAGGACTATGAGAGGATTTCCTATCACATCATAAAAACACTTCACCTGCTATTAGTAGACTAATGCCTTGTCCAATTGGGCAATGGTGAAGGTAGGAGTTAATTGTTTTCTTACTAATCTGGAATGATAAATGAACAACAAATATAATGCAGGCCACCAGATGAAAACCACTCAAACTTGAAATACGGTCTAATAAATAAGTGCAAGATGAGTGATTAAATACCCTTACCAATTTTGAGATTAATTCCTTGGTTTATCTCTTGGCAAGTGGTTGTAGATGGATGAGTTCCTTGTTGTCATGTACTTGCATATTTGGAAACCCCTTAGAGTGAGGTTATTGACAAATCTGATGTAGGATTTGTTGTGATATATTGCGAATCTACAAAACTCCTCACAAAACCCTCGTGAAATATGTAATTAAATTGCAGAAAACCAGAGGGTAAAATGTCCTTGGGTAGAAAAAGATCTAGAGTAAAAATCCCAAGGATCCACTAGATATGTAAGATAGAAATTCAAAGGAAAGATAACAAAATATTTTTCTATTTCTTTGTATTTTATGATTTTGTACTTTTATTTTTTTAAAGAGGAATGTAAAAGAGATTGATTGGATTTTTAAAATAAAATTGGTTGAAGGAGTGAGGCTTACCTCATGCCTTACCTTTACATCCTAAGCATTGGATTACGATCACAACCCTTTCTAAGTCAGCCGCATAATTATGAATATAAGTTGGGTTTGGAGTTGACGAACTATTTCCCCCAATCTAGTCTATAATAGTTTTATTACTTTTAGATCTTTCCAGGAAAGCTCCGCTAGTGGGATGATCTCCAACCATTAGATCAACATGGATATGAACTGATATATCCTCCTTGTTGAAGATACTCCCGAAAAGAGTTTGTCCAACACTTATATTTGAACCACATGACATCACCAAAGGTGTAGATGAGATGAAAGTCTGGACCTCTCCTTCCACGTGACTATGTATCCCCTCAATGGATTGATCCAAAAACCTTGCAAATGATACAAAACACAATGTCTATTCTATAAAGTACTTTTACCTTTATCCAAAAAGAAAAAGCATATAAAAATCAACCCATAAAATGCACTAGAAAATAAAAGTTCTTATTGAATGACATCAATTCTCACAATTCAGCAACCACTTAGGTAGAGTGAGATCCAACCATATATAATATTCTTTGTAACGAATAGTTTCCTCTCCCAACTAATAAAATAATTCTTGACTCATCATCCACAACCAGGAGACTAAGTCATCAAAATAAAAATGATTTTTACATTAAAAATAACCCACAAAGAGGCAACGAATTGCTTGCATGATACTACCACAGCGAGCTTGAAGATGCCAAATCAATATTTTGCCACATATTTGTTTGATATAAGAGCCAATTAACTTGGGAGAGTGCAAGCGGTTGTATTTTGACATCCATGCCCATCTTTGACCCACGACTCACTCTAAATTGCTAACGAATGAGTGGAATGGTGCAATTTGATTGAAGAATTGGTCATTTAATTTTAATGAGGGATGAATTACCACTTTAATGTTTACCCAATGTTCCATTTTATTGACCGATTTAATTTTATATGTCCATCGATCTGCTCACAAAAGCTCCACGATTCCCTTTTAACCATGCAAGTATGACATTCGGAACGTGTTCCCAATCATTCCACTCAATGTCCACTTTAATCCCTACAGTTAGCTAGATGGACAACTCATAAATGGCGACTCTTTCATATTGTTGGTAGCTTCTTTTTTAGTGGCGGCTGCGTTAGTGTGGTGGTCGATCTAATTGATTGGTTAGAATAAGGCAGCTCCCTTTTTATTTTTCACGGGTAGCACGGGGAGCCCACATTCCACTTGGTTGACCCTTCACTTTTAACCAACCCCACATCTTAATTTACCCATGTAAAAATTGTTAGAGTGTATGGGTTTAAAAAAAAAGTTTTTTCATATGAGACAAAGACGGGGCCACCACCCTTTAATTCCATGTTTAATGCTTTCACCACGAACGCAAAAAAAGCCCTCTTAATATGATATTCACCTTTGTCTTTTTTACCATGGTTAGAGTGATAAAGGGGATGGCCCCTTTATTTAGAATATAAAATGTTTTTTTCTTTTTAATCACTTAGCATAACTCTAATATGCTTTTTAATTGACCCCTTATCCTAATTTTTTCGAATTTATGTAAAAACCCTTGGATTGAAAGATTTTGGCACTTGACGTTTGCCTAGAGAGTGATTTATTTTCTCTTTGCTGCTAAATTTATCCTTGCATACTGATGAATGGTCTTCTTATGCCACGTTTCCCCATAAATATACCTGCATTGTTGGGTATGTGTTATATTCTTTGCATGTGTGTGTGTGTGTGGGCGCGTCAGATATGACAACTGCGTCTGACAATCCCTCGTACTAGTGCCTTGTTTGTGCCATGTGCGTCGGGCGCTTTCCTAGGGGGGTCCCAGGGGGGTAGGTATGCCCCCCACTGGTTATGCACAACGCCCCCAATTTTTTTTTTTTGGGTAGTTTTTGCTATTTTTAACGGATTTTGCTATTTTTAGCGGTTTACTAAAAATAATCCCAGTTTTAGGGATTAGGGTTTTGGTATCTACGGAATACCTAAAAACATTGTATATAATGTATAGTGAATGGTGAAATTCAATATAATGAATATAAGAAAGGTTTTCCCGGTTGAGGGTTTCCGGTATAAAATCTTTGTGTACTCTGTGTATGAGCCATTGATTAAATTTTGTTTTGCTTAATAATCTATATGCATTGCTTTACTTCATAGGTTTAAAACTTACATGTGGTATCAGAGCTCATTTTTGGCTTCAGAGGGATGCTTTTGTTGTTGAGGGTTTGGCTTGGTCTTGATATATCAAGTTTATCTTGGGTCTATGATAAACCGGGGTTTAGTGGGAGCTTTTGCAGTGTTGATTTGAGTGCAGAAAGAGGAATGGCGAGTTCTTCTAGAATCGAGATAGAGAAGTTCAACGGTAAAAACTTTGAGCTATGGAAGCTCAAGATGGAGGACCTCCTTGTAGACAAAGAACAATGGATCACTGTGGATCCTGGTACACAGGCTACTGGTACACCGTCTACTAGCACACAGGCCACTGGTACACAACCTACTAGTACACAAACTACTAGTACACCAACTACTGGTATGTTGAGGGAAGATTGTGAGAAGTTGGATAGAAGAACAAGGAGTACTATTCGACTCTGCCTGGCAGATTCAGTTTTGTTGAATGTCTCGGGAGAATCTATAGCCAAGGAACTATGGGATAAGTTGGGGAATTTGTATCAATCAAAGTCCCTAGTAAACAAGCTATTTTTTCGAAAGAAGTTGTATCATCTTAGGATGGAAGATGGAGATTATGTGACAGAACATCTAAATGCCCTTAATACTCTAGTAAGTCAACTTGTCTCTATTAATATTACGATTGCAGAAGAAGATAAGTGTATTACTTTGTTATGTTCTTTGCCAGACTCTTGGGATAATCTGGTTGTAGCAATTGGTAGTACCACTCAATCTACATTGAAGTATGAGGATGTAGTTTCATCCTTGTTATCTGAAGAGATGAGGCGAAAAAACATGGATGGTCATAGCACAGATGCTTTATTTGTAAGAGGGCGTACCCAAGACAGGAACCCTGGTAAGCCTTCGGGGTGGAGATCTAAATCTATAGGTAGATCTAAGTCTCCAGGAAAATCTTTGAGGAAATGTTGGAAGTGTGGTAAAACAGGGCATTATAAGAAAGATTGCAAGTCTAAGAAGGTTGAAAAACCAAAGGGATCTGATAGTACCTCTTCCACAGAGGCGAAAACCTCCATTGAAGAAGGAGGTGATGTTTACCTACCATCTACAAGTACACATGCAGACTGTGATGTATGGTTGATCGACTCAGGTGCGTCATACCATATGACTCCTCATAGGGAGTGGTTCTCTGAATATGAAAAATACGATGGTGGTGATGTATTCCTAGGAGATGACTTGCAAAAATCTTGGGACGTGGAAGGGTTAAGTTGCTGCTAAAAGATGGAAGGATTAGAACTCTCCCTGGGGTTTTGTACATTCCAAAACTAGCCAGGAGCCTAATATCTGTAAGCAAGATGGATGATGCAGGAGTCGATACTATATTTGGAAAGAACACTTGCAAGATGGTACGAGGAGCAATGGTGTTGATGAGGGGAGTTCGGTGTGGAACTCTGTACAAGTTGTTGGGAAGCACTTATACTAATGGGTGTAACAGTTTTGTTGTCCTTGAGCAGACAAATAAAGAAGACAAGACCAATACCGTCCTTGAAAACAAGACCATGCTGTGGCATTAAAGACTGGGGCATATTGGAGAAAAGGGCCTTCGAACACTACACAGTAAAGGCAAGGTTGGAAGTATGTCTAATTGCACTCTGGATTTTGATTTCTGTGAACATTGCATATATGGTAAACATAATCGAGTAAGATTCCCATCTGGTGCTACAAGAGCAAAGGGGATCTTAGAGTTGATACACAGTGATGTCTTTGGACCTATTCCTGTTCCATCCCTAGGTAAATTTGTTTATTATGTTTCATTCATAGATGATTTCTCAAGGAACACATGGATTTATTTTCTTAGAAAGAAATCTGAGGTATTTGATAAATTTAAAGAGTTTAAGACTCTGGTAGAAAATCCGACAGAGAACAAAATAAAGGTATTGAGAACATATAATAGTGGAGAATTCTGCGGAAATGAATTCGAAGAATTCTGTAAGAAGTGTGGTATAGCAAGGCAGAAGACTACTCCATACACTCCTCAGTAGAATGGAGTTGCAGAAAGGATGAATAGGCCACTGATGAAAAAAGCAAGGAGCATGCTCAGCGGTGCTGGGTTAGGACAAGAATTCTGGGTAGAGGCAGTGTGTACAGCATGCTACCTGGTCAATCGATCACCTTCATCAGTGCTGGATGATAAAAATCCACACGAGGTATGGTCTGGAAAGAAACCCTCTCTTCAACATCTTAGAGTGTTTGGTTGTGATGATTATGTACATGTTCCAAAGGAAAATAGAAGTAAGCTGGATAAAAAGGCTGAAAAGTGTATCTTTATTGGTTATAAAGATGGTGTGAAAGGTTATAAGATTTGGAACCCAGAAACCAAGAAAACTATTTATAGTCGAGATGTTGTTTTTAGAGAGATAAAATATGTGTCCAAACAGGAATTCCTACCAACGCAAGACGAACCTGAGAAAATAGAGCTTGAGTTGGATGATGCAAAATCTGAATCATCTGAAGAAGAGGAAGCATAAGAAGAAGAAGAAGAACCTCATACCCAAGTATTGAGGAGATCAGTGAGAGATAGAAGGCAACTAGAAAGGTATAGTCCACCTGATTTTCGTTCCAATTTTGCTTTATCTATTATTGATGATGCTCCCTGAATTGTCAGGGAAGCAATGAATTTAGAGGATAGTAAACTTTGGAAGAAGGCCATGGTTGAAGAAATGGATGCCTTGGTTAAGAATGAGGCATGGGACATAGTTGATTTGCCAGCTGGAAGAAAATTGGTTGGTAGCAAATGGTTGTTCAAGAAGAAGTTTAATGCACAAGGTAAAGTGGAGAAATACAAAGCTCGGTTAGTAGCAAAAGGTTATTCCTAGGTAGAGGGAATTGACTTTGGTGAGATTTTTTCTCCTGTTGCTAAGTTAACTTCTATTAGATTTCTTTTATCTATTGCTGCTGCTTTTGATCTTGAAGTGGAATAGATGGATGTGAAGACAACATTCCTACACGGGGATCTGGAAGAAGAAATCTACATGAAGCATCCAGAAGGCTTTGCAGTGAAGGGAAAGAAAGAGTTGGTCTGTAATCTAAAGAAGTCACTATATGGTCTGAAGCAATCACCTAGGATGCGGTACCAAAAGTTTAACACATACATCCTTGGATTGAGATTTGTAAGAAGCAAGGCTGATCACTGTGTATATTCCAAGCAGGTTGGTAATCACTTCATTTATGTAGTGTTGTATGTTGATGACATGTTGTTGGTAGGAAATAACATGGATGTTATCAAGGAGGTGAAATCGCAACTATTCTCCAAATTTGACCTGAAGGATCTCGGTGCTGCTAACTTCATTCTGGGAATGGAGATTAAAAGAGATCGTGGAAATAGGAAGCTCTGGTTGAATCAAAGAAAATATGTTGAGACGA
This sequence comes from Picea mariana, assembly GCA_032191745.1. Taxonomy (NCBI): domain Eukaryota; kingdom Viridiplantae; phylum Streptophyta; class Pinopsida; order Pinales; family Pinaceae; genus Picea; species Picea mariana. The sequence continues at coordinate 32,969 of JASDQU011025315.1, read as the reverse complement.
TATTGCAGAGGTTTAATATGCATGGAAGTAAACCAATCAAGGTTCCTATTCCTATAGGTGTAAATTTATCTGCAGATCAATGTCCCAAGACACAGGAAGAAGAAGAGGACATGTCCCATGTTTCGTATGCCAGTGCAGTTGGCAGTTTGATGTATGCAATGGTCTGTACTAGACCGGACATTGCACATGCAGTGGGAGTTTTGAGCAGGTATATGTTGAAACTAGGGAAGGAGCATTGGACAACAGTAAAGAGGGTTTTTAGGTATCTTCGTGGCACCACCAGTTATGGATTGTGCTACCAAGGAAGAACAGGATTGGACAGAGTGGTGGACATACATGGCTTTGTTGATGCAGACTGGGTTGGATATCCGGATAGCAGAAGATCTACAAGTGGGTATGTGTTTAACCTATTGGGAGGAGAAATCAGTTGGATGAGCAAAAGACAAGTTGTAGTGGCACTCTCAACTACAGAAGCTGAATACATGGCAGCCACTCATGCAAGCAAGGAAGTAGTATGGTTACAAAGATTGTTTTTAGGTATTGGGTTGGTACAACAAGTAGTGAGATTAGATTGTGACAGTCAGAGTGCAATATTCTTGGCAAAGAACCCAACTTACCATTCGAAGACAAAGCATATTGATGTACTATATCACTTTGTGAGAGACATGGTTGAGGAAAAGAAGGTGTTACTGGAAAAGGTTGACACTTTGAAGAATGTTGCAGATTCATTGACA
>JASDQU011025315.1:19779-31012 GCA_032191745.1 Picea mariana | reverse complement strand
TTAGGGATTAGGGTTTTGGTATCTACGGAATACCTAAAAACATTGTATATATTGTATAGTGAATGGTGAAATTAAATATAATGAATATAAGAAAGGTTTTCCCAGTTGAGGGTTTCCGGTATAATATCTCTATGTACTATGTGAATGAGCCATTTTATTAAATTATGTTTTGCTTAAGAATCTATATGCATTGCTTTACTTCACAGGTTTAAAACTTACAGATATGATCTTCAGAATGGTGACTATATGGTTGAGATCAAAGATGATTGTTCAAATCAGCTAGTGTTATCTTCATGGGAAAAAGAATCCCAGTTATCACAGTGCATAGATGACAATCAAATTCGACATACCCAACAAGATTGCAAAGAGGAGGATGCAGAAAATTTTCCAAGAAATGCAGAATGTCTGCCCCTATGTTTTGCCTCACTACTAAGGAATCATTACAAGCAGGTCGTGAATAGAAAGAATGAGGAATGTTCTAATGCRTCAGTTGAAGAAAACATGGGAGATACATAAGTTGATCCAGAGGTGCATCCCTTGAGCCTTTCTGAAGGTCAAACCTCAGAAGAAATCATGAAGCCTGAAACAAGTAATGAACTGATCCATTGTGATTCATTACCTCTGTGCTTTATTTCTTTTCAAATTTTGAGAGGGAATCTTGATCAGATTCTAGTTGAGAGTCACAGTGTAAACCATGAAGTACCAGTAGAGCCAATGCCACCATTATCCAAGTCATTTTATGATCCTATAGCTAATATTCTGGGTAATGTGTGTTTTCAAAGTCTGGTTTCATTTACTCCTAATGAATTAAAGAATTGTTGTGATATGGAAATGATCAGACAGTATACCCCACTGTCTAGTTCAACAGAAATATCATTGCAAAACCCATCAGATGAAATACAAACACATCATGAAAGTTTTGAAAACTGGAAGACCTCTCTAGCAACACAAGGTCAGGAGATGGAATGGACTGTTTCCAAATGTTGAGGAATAGCTTCAACAACTCAGGTCTATTTGGACCCTATATATATCTATATGGAGAAATATTTCATGGAAAGGCTGCAATACATTTTCAACAGTTTAGTGGTTGTTCAGATTGATCAATTCTCATGTAAAGGATATCAGGATAGAGATCCCTATCACATATCATTACTAGATCTACATACGAGTTTGGTGAAAATTAGTAAAAGAGCCCAGGTTTTAGACCCGATTTTTGACTGGTTATACTGGATATCTCATATTGATTAGGATCAAGCATTCTTAAGATTAGAATAGGATGTATGTATATAAATAAGATCATAAGATCAACATTTTATCAGATTTACTGTATGAAAATAAACTTGTTGGGAAAGTATGTAGTTTATTTTGTTTTATGTTTTACTTCAAAGACTCAGTCAACACCAGAATGGATAATCAGCAGATTCCCAATCACCAAGGTGCAGGACAGATCAAGATACAGGTTGTGGGATCAGCCCAATGGATAAGGCACTGGTCTACGAATCCGGAGATCTGAGATTCTTGACACCTCCTCAAGAGCTGCCATCCCCAATTGGAGCCTATGTTAGTGTCCTATAACGATAGGAGATCTGATGATTCAAATTATTATATGTGGATTCTGTTATTTCCTCAAATAACATAGTTAAATTTGTTTATTTTAGGTGATAGGAGGTCATTGAAAAATACATTTCTAAATTTTTGGGGCTCATTTTAATGAGTTCCAGCTTGTAAATAAAGTTTGAAAAACATTTGATTTGTTTTTTCCTTCAAAAAAGTCAAAACTCAGGTTTCGGTGGCTAATGCCTTTTTTCAAAAGGGCTTCTAAGCCACCAAAAACCTTAGCTTCTGGCGGCCTAAATGCGAAATTCAGGGCTCTCTTAGCTACCAAAATTGTAGGCATCTTTGAAACGATTAGCACGTCTTATCACATGTTTGAACCGTCGGAGTGAAGAATTATCATTGCTTTTAGCCGCCGAAAAGACAGGAGGGATTTCAATTATGACTTGATCATTCTAACTTAAGTTTCATGAGATCACGTGGTTTAGTACTTTCCTATTCATCGAAGTATACCAAATCATGATCTTTTCAAATCCCAATTGTTTTCACATCCCTCAAAATCAAGGCTTGCCTTGATTTTATTCCGCATTTCTGGCCTCTGTTGTAGCTGAAGCCCAAACCTCCCTAATTCTGCATTGTGTTGTCTTCACCAAGCTCGAATTTTCCCATTTGCAGGTGCAGAGAAACAGTTTAGCCAATGAAGAGAGGAGGACTTGCCCTCAGGAAGGAGCTGGATGATATCGACTACCTTGAATCACACCCTAAGGTGTGTCGGTTCTTCAAGGACATTGGCTGCTATAGGTTTTGTGAAAAGCTCCAGGGATCTCACCAGCAAGTAGCAGAAGATTTTTCTCTGACATTTGATGGGAGAAAGGAAGTGATTGGCCAAGATGAATTCCAGGTGGATGAAGATCTCATAACTGAGGTGACAGAGCTTCCAAGGACAGGAGAGAATTGGTTCAAAACTATTTTCACTAAAGATGTTGAATTCAAATCTTACTTAAAGCCATAGAACAAGTGTCTTATATAGAAGAAGGACATTCCTCTGTCCTATCTTGAGGAGAAATGGCAACACCTACTAAAATCAATTCTTGTCTACATAACTTGTGAAGGTAGATACAATAGGGTGATGATCTATCATTTCAAATTGATGAATCATTTCACTGGCAGGAGCCCCTTGAATCTGCCTTATTATCTCCACAGAAGCTTGACTAAGATGGCTCATCAAGTCAAAGGCCAAGCCTAGGAAGGTAGAAGGTAGATTATCTCATCATGGTTTGATTAAACTCTTAGTTTGTGAGATGTTGCAGAGAAGGAAAAAGGAATGGGGTTACTTCTGATTCTGGAATGAATTTCAGACTAATGTACAGCCAGAGGATAAAAGGGGGTCTTCTTCAAGGAAGTCTTCCACTCCCAGAAGTGGAAAGAGAAATAGGCGAGACATCTCTCCAGTCGCAGTTGATCAACCCTCTCCATCTTCTAAGCCTAAAAAAGCTAAGAAGAAACTAGATTTTAGCAAGAATGCAGAGAAGGCAGAAGAACCTCTAGTGGACAAGAAGATCCTCAATCTCCCCTATACAAACTCTGAGGATGAAGAAGACCAAGTTGCAGTAGAGAAAGAAGTATCCCTAGCAGAAGATCCATTTACAGTAGGGTATAAAGATCTTCCCTCACCTACACCAAAGGAGGATCAAGGCCAACAAATTGCAAAGGCCTCATCTAGCAAGTCAAAGCAATCCATATCAAAGAAGATTAAGAAACTTAAAGAGAAAATAGCACAACAGGAAGTATTAGGGAAGGTGATAAAGACCCAATACGACACTCTATCAAAGAATTTCACAGAAACCAGTGCAGCCTTTGAAATATTGGCACTTGAAAGTGTTAAAGAAAATAAAAAGAAGAAGAAGATCGTAAAGGACTATAATAGTCTATGGAGAGTAGCTATGCATTTGAAGAAAAAGGTCAGGTTATTGAGGTTGCAAGCCATGCCTTCAAGACCTCAACCTCAAGCACTTGTTGATCTTAAAACCCTAGTAAATGCAGCCATCCATTTGAATGATCCAGAGATAGCTAACAATCCTACAGCCATTCCAGAACCTGCTCAAGATGCAGAGGCTCTAGAAGATCAACCCTAAGGTGTTTTAAAGCTAAGACAAAAGGTATTTCGCAATTTTGTTAATTTTCACTAAGACAAAACTTTTGGTGGCTTAGGCGAACATTTCAATTGTTCATTAGCCATCGAAAGCAGATCTTTCAGTAGCTAACCGGCTCGGATTTTATCTATTTTAGCCACCGAAAACACTGACGGGGTAGAGAGGCATTGTTTTCGCACATATCCAAGTTTTCATTATCCAAATGCCTCAGGAACAGTTCCAAACAATAGATAATAATTAAATTCATCATTATCAAGGTTCTGTTTTGATTTTGGAGATGCCTAGCACGTGGAAAGGTTGAATTAGTTACCTATTTTCTGGGCAAAAAATTGTCTTTTTGCCAAAGGTGGAAATTTCGATTTATCCCATATCTTATGAAGATCCATCGGCCTTGGAAGGTTTACTACATTGGTCGAAGATTTTGAAGGACATGAAGATCACTTGAGATAAGGAGTTGACCTATTTTATAGAATCCTTTCCTATTTTCTTGTATCAGTTTTTGATTTTCTATTTTAAGTAAATTTGATCCAATATTCTAGGATGCTGGATATCTGATGTAAAGGCTATAAAGCCACAAACTTTGGAGGAACTACGGGGATTTTTTGGATAATCAAAATGTAAAAATGCTCATAGGTTGTAAATGACTTTATGAATGAATACAAAGGCACTATATTTCCAGATTCCTATGTTGTGTTTAAGTGGTGAAGTTTTTCCTGATGTAACTCATTATTTTCCTATTTCACATGCTTTCTTTCTATATTGTCTACGAGAAGATAACGTGCAGGATTTGTTATTGACACCCTATGCTGGCTCGAAACAATATCTATGTTTTCTTCCAAGTTTGAAATGCAGAATTCAGATATACTCTACTCTACATTTGAAATAAATTTCAGTTTATTCTTCTTTTCCATTTTATAAGCTCAAAGGATCCACTGGCATGATTATCCTGCCTGGTTATATTTTGTCTTAGTTATTCATTCATCATTGTCTTTACCTTTGACTCCATTTTTCCCAATGGTCCTTTTCCATGTCTCAACCAAAACAACTAAAATCCATAAACAAACCTATGTTTTGTATAACTAGCCTAATATCCTATTCTAAACAAATCTAAATTTGATAGAGAGATCCCTCCCTGAGTCTTGGAGGGCTAGATCCCTGACTCGAAGTGGTTTTGATGTTGCCTCTGTGACTGCCTCCACATCCTTGGGAAAATTACAGAGTGCTAACATACTCAACAAATTCACTTGTATGGAAGGTTTACAAAACAAGAAAAATTGTGTGAAAATTTGTGTAAGCAATTTTGAAAGGTCGAGTGTTTTAGAGTGGATACTCCACCCATTATGAGGGATTTTCTTTTATAGTCTTTATCCAGAACCAGTTCACTCATTATCATGGATTTTCTTATACAATTTTTATCCAGAAAATTCAAGCAATATGAACAACTGTGGAAACCTACATTCTCTCAATATATTAAGAGTTCAACATGTGACTTGCCAGAATCCAACCCAAACTAGAAAAATAACAATCAGTCCTCACAACCTCTTAAACTAAACTTAATTGACAAAATACTATAGCAAAATTTAAAAAAAAAAAACATGTAGTTTTAAATTTAAAAATGCCACCTTAATCTATATTATCATTATCAAATATTTTTCTTTTCATGAAATTGTTTGTAAGATAAGTTGACAACTTTTTTTTTTATTTCCATGAAGAGACAATAAGGTATTCCTATATTCACTTCTACAACATTGTATTTTTGACTCCATACTTTTTAATTCTATTATAGTAGGATCTCCATACTTAAGTCATTTCTTCTGGCCTTTCCAGATAATATCCTTGTAGGGAAAGGTAAGGAAAGTATTCTAGGCAATCTCCTCGTTGTCACTCGCTAACTACTATATGCTCTAAAGTATTTTCTAGTGTTTTTGTTGGTGATTTGCTTGACAAATTTACCCCAAAAACTTACAACATAGTAAGACATTGACACTCTGCTTCCTACCCCTTAGCTAAATGAGGGGAGCTTAATTCTTCAACCTCCATTGGATCATGATTATGGAAAATAGTTTCATCTTCCCTTAATTTTGCTTGCAACAAATTCTCAGAACCGTGGTTCTTAGAGGAGAGAGAAAGAATCTAGTCATTGAGAGAGAATCAAAGAGTGGAATCTGTTACACTCAACTTCCAGTGAATCTATCTGTTGTTTCTGGAGAAGGAAAAGATCCATTATGTTGGCAGTGTGTGTGATGTTAGCCTATTCTAACTTTGTAATTTATGAGGAAATGTGAATGAGAGCACTATTATTGGCTTCAATGATTTCTTCATATCTATGGAGAATCTGACTAATCTCTTTGCAAATTGGATTATCCATGACTATATCTAAAAAAACCTTTCACAATGCAATTGAAGGGAAAGATATTGGTCCACACATACCCCACGCAAAAATTTCCAATTTCAACTAATTGTAAACTAAAAGAAACAGAGGAATTATATTCTTACTATGCCAAACCGGGTCAAGAAAAACACCCATAGAAACAGACACCAAGAAGAGAAATCGAGAGACCAGGGATTGCCTGGCCAAAGAGAAAGGATTTACCCACATTGAATTCTCAACACGACCTGAAGCCACCACCTGCGAACACCTCTGCATAGTTCCACTATAAGACACATTGATCTCACATCAAATTCTCTCAAAATCCACTAATTCCTTACCCGACTCACTCCCATATATCCCATTCCACAAATTCTAGGACGAATCAACCAGAGAAGAACCCTAGGCAAGCCACATTGTCGGCAATCTCCCACATATCAACATAAGGTTAACTCTTATGCATTGTATTGCCTCAATTAGAGCCATACGAACCAATTGTGAGAATTGTGGAGGCCACCTGCCATCTTTCCCACTTTGCTTCCAATTGTTTATTGTAATTGAATGCATGTTGAAAACGGTGAAATTAAATGTGTTATGGTATGGGGCCAAGGAAATAAACCCCATTTTAATTAATATTTCAGATCTTAAGGAGCAGGCCACCTTGGCCCAATTGTCTACCTCTCCATTCAACTTTCTTTTAATGTGGTAGAACAAAACTTAATCGAATTGGGAGAGGATCTATTTGATTCTTGAAATGAGTGAGTTCAATTTGTTCCCCCCCCCCCAAGTTAGCTTGATCTATCATGGCTTTGATAACCAACATAGAGTCTCCCAATGCTATTAATGTTCTAATACCTTCTTCCTTTGCGATGAAGAGGCCCCACCACAATGAGTAAGATTCAGTAAGATTGTTTGAGACATTTCCAAGCCCCCAAGCATAGTAGAAAACCTTCTTTCCTCTAGGATCATGGAGACTCCCCCCCACACCTTCCACCTCTAGATTGATCTTAGAAGCTCCATCAAAGAAGAGTGTGAAGGAATGTTGTTGAGTCTTCTAGGCCAAAAAAACAGAAGGCTCTTTCCTAATCATTCAATGAGGAAAAGAGGTCACTCTATCTTTAATGTGGGAAATGCCAATGTGATTCCAACCTGAATTGTGATAAAAAAGATTTTCCCATACTATCCAGGTCCTCATCCTATGATTTTATTTTCGATTGCAAATATTCAGATAGAAGAGAACCAACCTTTAAAGCAAGTTGCACCTTTCGTTTTTGAATTTTTTTTGTTCTGGCCAAGCCAAATCTTCCAGCAAAGGAATTTCGGCAACGCTTCACAGATTCATGTGAAGATTGGTTTATGCTTAAAATCCATCTATACATATGACACCATTATGATAAGAATTCCTCACCAAATTGTGGTCACCTAGTTCGATGTGATAAACCAACCGACACATGTGACCACACTTTTTTGACATAGTTGCAATCAAGGAACATATAATGAATACAGTCCTTTACATTGGTACATTGAGAAGGGCCTGCTATTCCTTTCTTCTTTAAGTTCTTATTTGTGAGTGTTTTCCCATGTATTAGGATCCAACATAAAATGTTGATCTTAGGCAATCCACCATTGTTCTAGATCTTCTTCCAGAGTGTTGAATGTTGAGGGATATTTTTTTTCTCCAACATGAAATAATATCCAACGCCAACTGAGAAGAGTGAGTCCCCCCATATCCTTTTACCTTTCTCAAATCAGTTCCATGGAGCACAACTAGAGAGTGCTTGAGCTAAAGAACTGGCAAGTGGTATTAGTGGATCTGGAGGGGAGCTGAATTTTCATCCTAATCAATTCCTAGAGGCCTCATCCCAATTGAAAATTTCATGAAGAGAATGAATTTGTTGATCCTTCATCCATGCTTGAAGAGGGGCTACATCCTCTCTAGTGGAAAATTTCTCCTTCCCATATATATTGTCCTCCCAAATTTGCATAGATTTCCCACTCCCTAGGATCCAATTAAGCTTCTCTTTAATGATCGAGATGGTAGGTTTTAGAAGCTTTAGAATGGGGGAACTTTTGAGTTCTTTAAGCAAGATTTATAAAAGTATTTTCCTTGTTCCTTTGAAATATTTCCTTCACAAAACCTTCTTCCACCAGGATGGTTTACCAGTGATCATCATCCATAGCAATTTCACACCCATTTCCATATTCACCACTATCGAATCTTTGATTCCAAGTCCACCTTTGCCTTTTGGATTCTTGACCATTTTCTAATTGATGAGATGATATTTTTTTCATTCGATACACCCCCTTGCCATAAAAATTTATAGATATTCATTGAAAATTGGTTCATGATGGAGTGGGGAGACAAAAAATCTGAGCATTAGTAAAGAGGCGGGGGAGAGAGAATAACCTTTATGAGAACCACATGCATAGTGGGATTAAGCCACTAGGAACCCCATTGTGTAACTTTGAGCCTGATTTTTTCCACGATATTGTTCCAAGCCTACGATTTGGAGCTTCTTAAAGAGTTTGGAATCCCAAGATATCAAAATGAAGACCATTTTTCTACAACAAGAAACTAAAAGAGCCTGGATATTGTGTGCATGACCTATGAATTAACATTTCATCCATAGATCTTGCATTTCCTTCGATTGATTGCTCCTCCAGATGCATCCAAAAAGGAATCCAAAATTTGGTTAAACCTTGAAGCTATGATTAGGGAGGCTCCCCCAATCAATAGTGTATCATCAACGAATTGTGAATGGTTGATACTTTCCTCTGACAAAATGAATTCCCAGTAGATTTTCAATGGCCCTCTCAAATTCCAAATTACGGCTAAATGAGTCATCCATAATGATAAACAAAAGAGGGGACAAAGGGAAACCTTGTCACAATCCCCTACTTCTTTCTAAGAAGGATGTGGGATGACCATTAATGAGAGGGGCTATCCAAGGTGAGTTGATGCAAGATCTTAACCATTGAACAAAGCTAGTACTAAAACCAAACTTTTCCAAGACCTTGAAGGGAAAATGAGTGCTTAACACGGTTAAAGGCATTGGCCATATCCAACTTAATAACCATCCCTTTCTCCCTTGTTGCTAAGTTGGAATGAATTGCTTCATGCACTAGTACAATGTTGTCAATGATTCGTTTATTATGCATAAAACCTTCCTAATTAGCAAAAATAATCTTGGGAAAACATTTTCTTAGATGGATAACAACATTTTTTGTCAAAAGTTTAGATGAGGAATTGCAAAGGGAGATGGGCTCGAATCTTTCAAAAGAAGAGGGGATAACTTCTTTGAGGATTAGAGCAAAAAACGAAGAGTTTGTATTACCAACTAATTTTCATGAGCGATGTGCATACTAAAGCATTCTTATTAAATCTTGTTTTATAAGATCCCAAAAGAATCTAAAAAAAGATATGGAAAAGTATTTTGAACCAAGGGCTTTATCTGGCTCCAGGTTCAAAATTGTAGTCTTTATTTCGATTTCTTCAATGGGTTGGACCAATTATTGGTTTTCTTTGCTTGTGATTATTTTCAGGATGTGTTCTAGCAGTTCTTTGACATTTTTGGGTTGGACTTCATTTTGCTGAGAAAAAATAGAGCAAAAGTGTTGTCTGGCCACCTCCTTAATGGCTCCAAAATCTCTGATTTTGGAGCCATCCTCCAAAAACATATCCTTCACATTATTCCTTGATAGAATATCCTTTTCCTGCTCATGGAAAAATCTAGTGTTCTTGTATCCTTCTTTGAGCCAAAGACTACAATATTTGAGGCACCAATGTTCTTCATCTTGCCTCATTGCCTAGTGGAGTTTTTTTTGGAGTGAAGCTTTCTCCTCCTATGTTTATTAGGTGATCTCTTCACTTTCCATTTTTAATTGCATATCTTTGATCTTGGCCCATAGCTTTTCTTTTTCAATAGAAGGTGATGAAAAGGACTCTTTGACCCATTCTTTTAGAGATTTTTTATTAGCTTGAATTTTTTGTTCCATATATACACTGGAGCGCCAAGAATCCAAGCGTTCCAAGTTTGGCGTACTCTATCAATAACATCTTGAGAATTTAACCAGAGAAGATTAAATTTGAAAGGAAAAGGACCATAGACAAGAGATTTATGAAAATGAAGAGAGATGGGTTTATGGTCTGAAGTAATGGATGGAAGAATTTTAGATTTGAATGCTTGGTATTGGATAAGAAGATTACTATGAACCAAGAATATGTCAAGCTTGGTTGCAATACGACCAGGGCTTGGTATTTTATTGGTCCATGTGTACTTTCCCTTAATGGGTTTGATGTCTAGTAGATCCCATTCCAAAATCAACTCCTCCAGCTTCTCCCTAAAGGTTTCTCGGAAACTGCTTCCTCCCGTTTTCTCCAAGCTATGTATGGTGGCAATGAAACCATAAACAATAATGTAATCCGTAGAGAATTTTGTGTTTTTGAGATTAAGAATGGATCTCCAACAAATATCCTTAATCATGTAGTTTATATATATAACAAATTTACCAACTTAACGAGAACTCTCTAGAGTTCTCATTTTTTTAGAGGTCGCATTTAATGACTATTTTTACCTCTGAATAAAAAAGTGGCATTATTCATAGCACACTTTTTTGGGGGGCTAGTTAAAATTGTGGTCCTTGATTGAAATCGTAACCTTGACGATCGATACCATTGCGGAAAATTGATCCTTGAATCGAAAAATGGTGTTTTCGGTAGCACCAATTTTATTTTTGGAGTTAAAATTACGATTTAATTGAAACTGTGCCATTGACGATTGGTAGCATCACAAATAAAAACGTTAACACCAACCCCTATATTGGAAATTTGAAAAGTTGTTTATTAATTTAATTTTTATTATTTTAATTTATGTTAAAAAAATGAAGAAGAAGAAAACTTCATAATGAACTTAAAACAAAGAAGGAAAAAAAAACACCCTTTAAAAAACATTGCACAACGCAATTTAAAAAATATAATAGTAATAATCTAATTTTAAGGTCACGACCAAGCAAGACACCAAATTAGTGTATGAGACCCCATTATTTGTGGGAAAAGGGACCCCCTCCGTGCAACGATTTGACTGCTAAAATCTATGGAGGTGTACATACCCTACCCCCTCTAGATTTGAACATGTAACCTCAAGGACACACACACATA
>JASDQU011025313.1:20672-32208 GCA_032191745.1 Picea mariana | reverse complement strand
GATCTGGAACCCTTGATAATTGTACATATAGACTGGTGAGTCAATTGGTACCAAGTGTAAATGTATGAACATTTAGGTTGGTGATTCATTAGCATTAAGTTTTGGTATTGCGCGCATCAGAGTAGTGCACAGAGAAGTGTTATCGAGACAGAGTGTGCACATTTTTGTGCGTTGAGCGCACCTGGGTAAGTGTGCACATTGTGCTATGTTGTGTCCACAAGAATGAATGGATATGTATGTAGGTTGGAGAGCCTGTGGGATTATGAGGATGGTGAGCCTCGATGCATATAAGCCAATGCACTTATCCATGTAATTATGATCATGATTATACATATAATGTTGCATTGCATCAGTGTACGTAGATTGACTCAGAGGAAAAGAGATGGGGGGATGACTCCATCGAAAAAGGGAAAAGGGGGGAATATTATAATAATATTTCTGAAGAGTGTAAAGTGTAATGTTCTAGATATGTTTTTATCATAAGTTCCCAAGGGTAGGGAAGGGGTCACTAAGTCACTTAAAGCTACTTCTAAAGGTGACAAGTGTCAAGTGGAAGGAATTCAATATACATTGTTGGCCTTAGTGTAGTTTGGGGGGATTGCATTATTATTCATGTTCTCGGGCTCTCGTGAGCAGAAGGGGTTAAGACTATATGGAAAATCTGATTATTACCTTATCTGCACAGAGAAGCCTATAAGGAGTTCTGGTGCTATAATCTGGTTTTACCATCAAGGAGATGGGTTGACAGACCATGAGCAGTCTCTCTAGATGAGAGATTGGTTGTTGAGAAGTGGTTGTTAGACCTGTGAGCATATTATCTAGGTGAGAGTATTGTTGAGAATTATTCTTTGGTGCACTGAGCATTGGTCACAAGGTTAAGAGACTTCATGTTCGACTTGTTGTTGGTAAACCTAGAAAGGGAAGTGGGGAAACCAAAGGAATGTTGAGCAAATAAGGGGAACACTTCCTTAGGGTTGACAGGTGCCTAGGCAATGAGGGATTGTTGGCTAGTTGCAGCAACGGGCATCTAGGACTGAGCAATTCTAATGTGAGTCTAACCTTAGTGTATCACTAGAATGTTTTTTCCCTGGTGGATTTGAGCCCCAACTTGGGGGTGACCTGTTGTTGGAAACTTATGAGCAACAATCTCTATGGTTGGAAGAAACGTCTGAGTCAAGGTCACGTTGATGGGCGAAATTGACCGCTCGTTAACTGGAGGAGTGAATCCGATCCGGGGTTGTCTAAATAGTCCAATCCGATGGGTTTAACGGCTCTTTTGGCCGATCTAAGTCCTAGGAAAGTGAAAAAACTAAACTAAAGAAACTAACTAAAAGAAAAACAAACAGCTGCTGAAAACTATATACAATCTAGAATGTATTTACAGTTTTACTAACTAACAGAATAATAGTTCCACCTATTAAATATACAGTGTATCGATATATTTATATTTCTATTATATGTAAAGTATTCACAAAATGCAAATTTTTTATCGAAAACCTCTTAAAATCATATATGAATTGACAGCAAAGCTATTGTTTAGTATTTTTGATTTTTTATAACTTTTATCAACAAGAAATGAAATGGCAGTTATCTATCTGAGAAATAAAAATAACAATCTGTACTGTGTATCTAAACTACAACAAATTCTTATATTAATTAACTAATAGAATGCTACTAACAAACTAACCTGTAATCGCATATCCATATGTGTCATGTGCGTAGCTTCTACGTTTGTTGTTTGATGAGGCCAACCCACACCAAATTTTCCCAATGCTTCTCGTAAACGCGAAGCAGTAATGCTTTGAATGCTAATGACAAAACAAATAAGATATGTAGCAACAAGAATTTATCATTTGACAAACGATCATATTAAGATAAATCCGAGTATGACAATTTGTATATAATTGTTCATTGGATAGAGAAGATCAACCTTCAAATCATCAAATGTAAACAGATCAATTGTTGTATATAAAATGAAAGACATAAAATATGGACACTATTTAAATCCCATCACATCAACCTGTAACAAATTATGATATCTAAAGTAGTCAAAAATTTGATTACAAATTGAAATGAACAAAACTTGAACAAAAATATGATATATTGAAGCTAAAGTTGTTGCAAATATCCACTTTCGTTCAAGTCCGATAATCAAAAATCCATAGTTTCTGCTCCCAAGTAGCGATGGTCCTTGTTTACAAAATAATACATTTATAAAGGCCACGGGATGAAAACATTCCTTATGGAAATTATCAAAACTATTGCAAAAATTATGCGAATACAATCTCCCAAATTCCTATTTCTATCTAAGACTAATAGCCTAATCCAAAACCATGTAAAGAAAAGCATGTTCAAAGATGCCACTGTCGATCCAATCTCCTTTAAAATTCGTGTGTACCTGTCAATGCACAAGAATATATGATATTATATTGCATGTTAATTGTAAAATCAACAAATTCGAATTTTGATAACTAGCTACAGAATCTCACGATTCTATAGCTAGTTATTATTATAAACAGAATCATGTTGTATCAATTTAATCATAACAAAATTAGATGCAATTTGATCAAACAAATCTTATATGCTAATTCAAAACGAAACAGAATCCTCCTAAAATCACTTAAAAAAAAAAAAAAACCATAACTCGGGTTCAGGGATTTTAATCAAGCTATTTTTGAATTGACAATGGCAGTGGATGCTTCTACATTTTTAAAGACAACAGAGCCTGTGGTATTCTTCCTTTATCATTAGCTTGCAATCTGTTGTTTTTTTTGGTTAGCATATTTACCCGGTGCTCCAAGGACTTGATCCGATATTGGAGCAAAGGGACATATGTATAATATCGGTCAAGCCATGTCTTACATTCATTGCACTGTGGTTGAACAGGCTGTTTATCCATAGGTGAGGAACTTCTTAATTGACTAGCAGTTTCTCTGTCGAGTTTGATCCCAGGGTAGTTAGGGTCGTCTTTAAGACATGGCGAGAGGTTCGTCACATATTCATAGGGCTTGAATGAACAAAGGCTGTGTGAGTATGGATACTCCTCGGTCAAAAACCGTTCGATTTCAAAATCAGAATCTTCACTTAACAGGATTGGTTTCTGATCTACGTTTTCTTTTGGTTTGTTACGAGCGCATCGTGAAACCCAGCACGTGGCCTTTTTACCCTTGCAATTGATATCACTATAAATTTTACCCTTTTTCTTTGTAGACCTCTTAACAGGCTTACCATCGTCTTTCGGACATGAGTCAGGCAGGGTGTCGGGTTGGGTAGCGTTCGGGTAGGTTGAGGGTTCAACAGAGTGAAAAAACATAAGAGGGGGGATGACATGCCCGACAAGGGTTTCTGTAACTACGGTTTTATCAACTTGTCCTATTTCAGGACTGGAAAAACCATTCCTCAACAAGAAAGCGTCCCAACAATCGCCATTCAACCTCAACTGATGAACAAAAATAATTTTAACTAAACAGTGGTGGAAGAGGCTGGAGTCAACTTTCTCCCTCTTGAAACGTTTAGCCATTTTATATAAACTTCGAAGGAGGAAATGTGGCATATTTAATGGAAAATCTATGAAACTCATGAGCAGCCGTAGGTGGTATAGGAAAACTAAATCGTATCTACCCTCGCATGTAATGAACTGCTTGATAATAGCCAACAAATCATGCCATCTAGACTTAAGAGCTGTAACGGGCATACCTTTGTCACACCTATTAATTTTCCTTGAGGTAAACAATAGTGGGCATGGTACTTCATCAACCTTCGAAATTTTAAACCATCTTTGTCCCTCAGCTGGCAGACCAGTGGCTGAGCTGAGGAAATCCTCATTTACTTTGAGATGGACATCCCCAATTTTCCCTCTGCACCCATCGAATGTAAGTGCAAATTGCTGAGCGAAAGCCAGGTTGAAACCCTCAAACTTCTCAATAAAAAACAACCAACCATTCCTCTCTAGGTCCTCTCAGGTGTTATCAAACAACAACAAAGTTTGGACACTGTTGGGCTCGATTCGCACTATAGGAGCCATAGCTAATAGCACAAAATCAACAGGGTAATCGGCGATAGGGTTTGGAAGGGCAGACACAGAACCATTTTTCCCGAAGCTTTCCCAAAACAAGCAAAGGCAACCCGAAATGCAAGACAGAGCGTTAATGCTTATGCGTGCGAGGGTGGTGGAGTAAATTGGGATCATGCAAAAATATCATGTCGAGCTATACAATCGACGATGCCTTGGTAAAATGTTACATTCAAATGACAATAGTGCATATCAAAAAGATATTTAAAAAACATGTCAAATGAATTATCATATAACCACGATTTGGCCCAAAAATTAATGTATTCAATCAAACCATTGCGTCAAAGCTTCTGTAAATCAACACCATATTAATAATAATCGAAAGCATAGATATTTGATGTTTTGATAATATGTGACCAGTGGTGTGTTTGAATTCAAAGAGTTATGACCACATAAACAAATAGGTTCATAACAATCCAAAAGATCATTTTGATGCAATCAACATGAATTCCAACTATGGGTTTTCACCCTTGCAGTCGTGAAAATGAAAACGACAAGCAGGTATGCAAAAGAGAAAGATGATGGTGTCATTTTAAAAAGTTGTGACGAGTATTGAGGGTTCAAAACCCTTGTGTAGGCAGCTTGTAAGGAAAAAGATAGGAATTAATATGGCTGCCAACAATGGCGACACACTGGTAGAAGCAATTATCTCTGCCAAACCAACAATTCCAGATCAGGATAATGAGAAAAAATCCAACTCAAAAACAACCAGAAAACTGTTTGAACATCATCATCAATCATAAAAAATTCTAGCTTGTTATTTTAAAAGATGAAAATTGATAACAATCTTAATAAAAGCGAGTCACGATATTAAGGTTAAAATCTCCAATACTGTTGACAGAGCCACTGCTGCTAGCAGGTGTCCATAGCCTCGACAGGGTTTCCATTTAACCCACTCCAATATCCATATCCTACCAAGAAGTTCCATATCAGAATAAAGGACACTTAAGGTCAAAAGATTCCATATCTGAGAATTTTCATATACCCGACATTGCTTCGCTGCTAGCGGGCTTGTTCAGTACCTCGACGAAGTTATCCTGGCATCATGCATGCATTTACCTGCTGCCAGCAGACTTGTTCAGTATCCCAACGGGTTTACAAGCACTTCCCACAGCTCTTTAATGATTTATTTGTTTTTTAAAGATATATAATTGAGCGGGGTGACGCTGAAAATTATGATATTTTGGACATATTTTAATAAATTACAGACCTTGAGAGAATTTTTTTTTTTTTAACTGTCCTTCATTAAGATATAGAAATGGTTTATTGGTAGACCGACCTTCGAAGGCAGGGAGACATCTATGAGTTGTTCTCTTAAGGAATAGAGACAACGTAAGAAGAAATGGATGATCATGAAAAGCTTCAGTTACAGATTGAAATCAAGAAACGTCTTTCAAGCAACAAGTTTTGCTCAACATGGCTGTAAACTTCAGAGGCATATCATAATTGATGTTTAAACAAACTTTTAGCAGTCATTTCAGAGGAAATTTTTTTCTGTTCTCTTAATCTGAACAATTCATGATGCAGGTATATGTATTTCAAAAGTAAAAACTGATAAGCGTAAGGGAGAAATCAAAACCAAAACAATAAAGAAAAATGAAAAGAAAACAAAGGAAAAAGTATTTACACAGTGTACACAAGGTAGTCATCAAGTGAAATACCTTTTTAGAGCTTGGCCATTCACCGGATAGCTGTTTGGCTGCCCCTCTAGACTCTGTAATCTGGAAGAGCTAGGACCCAATTTCTCAGCAATAAAAAACGGTCCTAGCCATAAGTTTTGAAACTTTGTATGCTCTCCATTTCCCTCATGTGGTTTGTCCAATTTTAGAACAAGGTCACCTACTTCAAAGTTCCTGTCAGAGGCAGAGTTGGAATCAAACAAGATTTTAACCACAAGTTGATGATGATCTAACTTCCGTTTTGCTTGAGCCCTTACTTCTTCTAGTTTTAATAATGCGTTAATTCGATTCTCCAAAGGGGGACAATCCTCTTCTTGTATTTTCTATGATAGTTGCAGTGAGGGAAGAAGGATATGTGGTGGAAGAATTGCCTCTCTGCCGTAGACGAGAAAGAAGGGGGAGTTACCCACAACAGTTTTGGGAGTCACTCTATCAGCCCAGATTGCATTTAATAGTGCATTATGCCAATTTTTGTGGTTTTCAGATACTGTTCTCTTGATGATTTTAATCAGATTTTTATTAGTTGATTCTGCCAATCCATTGCCTTGAGGGTAATAGCTGGCAGAATATTTTAATTTAATTCCCATTTCTAGAGAGACCTCACTCATCTCAAGAGACGAAAAATAGGAAGCGTTATCGAATACTAAACAGTCAGGGCTACCAAAACGAGTAATAATATTTGAATTTAAAAAGGTAATTACCTGACTGGTATTTACAGCTTTTAATGGGGAAACTTCGGACCACCTAGTGAAGTAATTCGTGGCTGTAATGATAAACTTATGCTACTATGAGGATGGCAGATTGATTGGGCCAATAATATCAAGACCCCAATGCTGAAAAGGGGAGTCTACTAAAACAGGCTGCAAAGGGAAGGCTGGTTTCTGTATTCGTCCGGAGACAAATAACACACTTGCGACACAAGGCATGAGCATCTTTAAAAAGTGTAGGCCAGTAATAACCTGCTCTCAATACTTTATGGGTAGTGGTATCTCCACCAAAATGCCCACCAGCTTCACTTGCGTGCAATTCTAATAAGACCTTTTCTGCTTCATCTTTCTCAAGAAAGTGCATTAGTACTCCATTAAAATATTGATGANAAGCATCTTTAAAAAGTGTAGGCCAGTAATAACCTGCTCTCAATACTTTATGGGTAGTGGTATCTCCACCAAAATGCCCACCAGCTTCACTTGCGTGCAATTCTAATAAGACCTTTTCTGCTTCATCTTTCTCAAGAAAGTGCATTAGTACTCCATTAAAATATTGATGAAATAGAATACCATTAATCAACTGAAAGGAGGCAGATTTCAATCTTAACGCTCTTCTTTTAGTGGGATCCAGGTGATGGGGGGTTGACCCATGTTCAGGATAGAATTTTATATCATAATACTAGGGGCTAACAGGGTTTTGTGCACAACAGATTAAATTTTGGTTATGTTGTCTTGGGTTCAACAGATCATTTTCTTCTTGCTATCTAGAGGCTGAGTTGGCGACTAACTTGCATAGCCCTTGACCTCTCACTATTTGTGATGGGGTGATTTCTATGTCATACTCTTGTAAGGAGGTAACCCAGTTCGCCCTCTTTTCGCCTAGTTCTTTCTGTATTAATAGATTTCTGACGGCTGGGTAAGGGACAATAATTTTCTTCCTAGATTTCAAAAAATAAGATCGGAAGTTCCTTACTGCTTTAAAAATAGCGTAGGCTTGCTGATCTACCGCTGGGTAATTGAGTTCTACGCCTTTAAAAGCTGAGCTCATAAAGGCAATTGGGACTTCATTGTTTTCAACGTTTTTTTGAGTTAGGACAACAACGTAGGAGCGGTCAGAAGAAAATGTGTAGAGAGTGAAATCTTACGAAAAGTCGGGGCTCATCAGAGAAGGAGCGTCTATTATGGCCTTTTTTATTGAATTAAAAGCTTGGTTTTCTAAGGGTCCCCAATGATATTGTATGTCCTTTTTTATTAAGTTCTGTAAAGGTCTCACCATTTCTGAAAAACTGGGGACAAATCTCTTGACAAAGTTTATTTGGCCTAAGAAAGACTGCATGGACATTTTTTACGAGGGAGGGGGGAGTTTCAAGATGACTTGAGTCCTTTCAGGGTCGATAATCATCCCTTCACTTGATACAATAAATTCTAAGAGCTTACCTTGTTCTACTGCGAAGATAGATTTTTTAGGATTCAAGGAAATGTCGTACTTATGACATCGCTGTAGAATGGATGTCAAATGAGCTAGATGATCAGCTTTGTTTTTCGAAAATACAGTAATGTCATCCAGGTAAACTATGACAGATTGATTGATTAAGCCTCGGAAAGCGATGTCCATCGCTCTCTGGAAAGTGGCACCAACATTAATGAGTCTAAAGGGCATTTTCCTATAAGTGTAGGTGCCCCATGGAGTGCGGAAGGTAGTTTTAAGTTGGTTTGGAGGAGACATCAGGACTTGGTTATACCCTGAAAAACCATCCAATAAGGATAATATTTCAGAACCAGACACCTATTGAAGGATCTATTCCATGGGTGGGACAGGGTAGTTGTCTTTATCAGACGCTAGATTAAGGTTTCGAAAATCGACGCATAGTTGAATTTCACCACTCTTCTTCCGGACAGGGACAAGATTAGAGACCCATTGCGTGTGCCTAACTGGGAAGATTATCTTAGCATTCAGGAGTTTATTTAATTCATTTTTCACAGTCGGTTCGAGTTTTGGGTGCATTTTTCTTAACTTTTGTTGGAACGGAAAGGTTTGGGGTTTCATACGAATGACGTGTTGTATGATGTTAGAATCAAAGGTTTTTAGGTCATCATACGTCCAAGAAAAAACATCTTTGAATTCCTTAAACAATTTAATAAACGTCGCTTTCTCTTGTTCAGAACACCCCACCCCTAAATTTATGCATTGTGGATTGTCTTTAGTTCTCAAGTTTACTTTTTCATATGTTAAAGAGGAACTATTTGTTTTACAGTTTACTAATTTTTTGAATTTGTCTTGAAGATCATACAATTTTTCTAATCTAACTACAGATCTAGGGATATAATTTACCATGTCCGATGAAGATTCAGGAGATCTCGGATCTGGTATTACCGTGAAATCACGAAGATTCTCATCATGAGTGCATTCATCGATCACTGTGCCTTGGAAAGTTTCTTCCATATGTAGGAAACTAATAATTTGTTGATCATCGTCGAAGACTCTCCAATTCGTGATGTTGTCAGGAATAGATGGCCTGAACAACAGTTCGACAGAAAATGCATTTAGGGACAAGCCTTCTGCAGGAAAGAGTTTCGAAGCTACATTAGCTAATAAATCGGCTTCCGAATTATTCAATCTAGGAATAGAATTTATGTTAAAAGAAGAAAACTTATTCATCAAATTCCATACCTCAGATTGGTAGGTTTTAAGATGCAGAGATAAACAATGGATAGAATTTTTTACCTGTCTAACCACGATTTCTGAATCGCCAAAGACAGTCAAATTTAGAACATTCATATCTAATGCTTTCCTGAGGCCTTGCAATAAAGCCTCATATTCTTCCATATTGTTTGTACATTCAAATTATAACCTTCATGCAATCAGGGTTTTGTTACCTGCTGGATCAATAATCACACAACCCAAACCAACTCCTTCCTTGGACTTTGACCCGTCAAAGTAAAGAGACCATATTTGATTTTTGTCGGGTGCATGAGACCATTGGGTAGAAACTGCCGGCTGCATATAAGTCGCAATTTCAGACTGCTGCTCCGGGTTACTGATAGCGGAAGTTTCGGCCATGAAATTGCTGAAAAATGTATCCATCCCTTGTATCTCGGGTGAATCAGCAGAAGGTGTAAATGGTTCATTGGCATCATTCAAATCTGTGACTATGAACTTTAGGTAACATTCACAATTTACCTTGATTTTGTTGGGCTTTCCATTCTCAGGCATCCACAAGTGAGACCAATCCGTCACGAAATATCCATGTAGTTGTTCTGACCAGTCTCTGCTTAAAAACAAACCATAAAATTCTGAAATATCTACAACAATAATATCAATTACTTGATGAACTTTGGGGTTAGATGATAATCTTATAAGTACATTCCTTAATTCGCCTATAACTTTAACACTAGTTCGATCAAGTTGGATGATCTTTAAGGTGGATGGTTCAATTTTAGCATTAATCTTCTGACACACAGACTACAACATTACGTTGGAAGATGCTCCTGAATCTATCATACAATTGTGCACGTTCCTATTAAATATTTCAAAAGTTAACAAAAATGGAGGGACGTTTCTATGAGTACTAATGGCGGAAGCTTGTTTCTTTTTACTCGAAGCCTCTAAAACTAATTTATCTACATTTGTTACATTATTTACATGAAGGTCTCTCTTCTCATGAGGATCATAATTATTCTTAGTGGAGGCCTTCTGAGGAACTTTTGGGTTATTCTGAAAAACTTTGTTACTACTTGGATTACTGTTTTTGCTATTCTCTGCGATATTCTGTAACATTTTTTGTAGCAGAAACGAGAATTTTAATAATTCATAAACATAAATGTTAGCCCTTAACTTTTTTAGATCTTCAACAAAATCATAATCTAAGCTTGGGTTTGCATAATTATGTTTAGTCTCAGTTGTTCTAGACTCTTTTGGGGGTAAAGTCATAGTGTTTTCATAAGAAGGTTTGTTTATTGTCTTACTCCTAGTATTGTAGGGATGTACTGTCTCGAAATTAGCTTGAAAAATGTTATTCGAGAAGTGTCCAAAAATGTTCAGAGAAGATTCATCTTCTTCAACTGTCTCTTATTCAACTACTTCCTCAGGGATCTCAGGGGGCATCAAGTTATCCTGGGCTTCTAGAATGGTTTGAATAGCGAATTGCAAGCTTTCTATATTTAAGCCTTCGGTATTTGAATTAGATCGGTTGGTGAGAAAAGGCTTCCTAAACGGGGGCTTGTAAGTCCCTTTGCTCGAAGAAGCTTCTTCGGCCGTCTTTTTCAAATCTATAACTTGATTTGACAGTTTTTGAACGACTTTTTGTAAGTTTTCTAGATTTGAGCTTTCAGGTTGCGTTTTGTTTTGGGCAAGTCTAGGGAGGATTTCGATTTTCTTTTTGGAAGATGAACCAGTCTCTATTTCGTTGCTAGTAGTATCTTTTAAGTTGAGGATGTCTTTCTCAATCTGACTAGCCTCTTCGAAGGCCTCTAACAACGTCGCTTGCTTAGATCTCTTTACCCAAATGGTTATGCTTTGATATAAGGCTTTCGTATAGTATGCTATAATAAGATTCACAGTAGGCATCGAATCCGTAGGGATTCGGTTCTTTAGTGTTAAGAATCTTTGGTTAAATTCTTTGATTTTCTCTTTGGGGTTCATTCTTAAACTAGAAAGCTCCATGACTAGAAATTCTGGGGAGTTGTCGTCTCCAAACTTCTCAAGAAAACAAGATTCAAACTTCTCCCATGACATGATGGTATGGGGTTATTGGGCAAAGTACCAGGTAGAGGCATTTCCCTCGAAAGTATAGGGGAAAAATCTACAGACTACATCTTCGTGCTCCACATTACAGAGTCTAATGGCTAACATAAAATTTTTGATGTGATCTTCGGCGATCTGTTTAGAGTCCGGGTCAAATTTAGGGAGCCACTTCTCTGGATGTTTGGGCAAGGGATGTTGAGGCCCGGGTACGGCTACTGCATTTTGGTCGAGCCAGGGTCTGGTAGGATTGTTGTGGTTGGCCATTGGTGTGGGAGGTGTCGAAGGTTGGTATGAGGAAGAGCCTTTGTCAGAGGATTCTTCTCCCAAAGAAGAA
>JASDQU011025313.1:0-11448 GCA_032191745.1 Picea mariana | reverse complement strand
ATTAAAACGTAGAAGATATTTCTTTTGAAGAGTTGACTCCCACCATATCATGTAATGCATTGGATGGAATTAACACTCCTCAAAACCTCAAGATCAAAGGACATATCAAAAATAAAAAGGTAATAGTCCTAATTGATTATATTAGTACTCATAATTTCATTCACTATAAATTAAGCAAAACTCTCAATTTCTTTATATATCTAGCGCCAGATTTTCAAGTAATGATTGCAAAGGGAGGAACTATCAATTGCTCAGGAAACTTCTATAAGATCAATATTACAATAGAGAATATTTAATGAATAGTCCAATGATTTATATACCCATGGGTGGTGATGATGTCATACTAGGAGTCCAATGGTTACAATCAATGGGAACAATGGCTTTTACTTTTCAAGAACTTTGTTGGGTATGTGTTATATTCTTTGCATGAGTGTGTGTGGGTGTGTCAGATTCAACAACTGCATCTAATGATCCCTCTAGTAGTGCTCTTTGTTTTGTGTGTGCCAGGTGCTTCCTAGGGGGGTCCCAGGGGGGCCCAAGTATGGCCCCCTGGTTATGCACGACGTTCAGGGTAGTGCCCTAATTTTTTTTTTTTGGACTGTATTTTCTATTTTTAGCGGTTTTCTAAATTAATCTCGAATTAAGGGATTAGGGTTTTGGTATCTACGAAATACCTAAAAACATTATATATAAATTGTATGGTGAATGGTGAAATGAACACAATGAAGAGTTGACAGGTTTTCTCCTGGTTAAGGGTTTCCGATACAAATCTATGTGTATTATGTGTATGAGCCATTGATTAATTTATGTTTTTATTAAGAATATATATGCATTGATTTACTTCATAGGTTTAAAACTTACAAACTTTTCATGAAATTATCATTGGAAGGAAAGGAAATTGAGTTAAGGGGTATCACATGGAAACACAATAAGGTGATAAGCTCTAATGGCATGATAAAATTATTGAAAAATGGGCATCAAGGTCTAATTGTACAAATATTTTCACTAGATGTTCAAACATCTAAGCCATCTGTTCCTCTAGATCTCCAAGGGATCATTGAAAAGAATTCCAAAGTATTTGAAGATATTCCCAGAGGTCTTCCACCCACTTGCAATCATGATCATGCTACTCACCTAACTCTTGGGAGTGTTTCTCCTAAGATCAGGCCTTACAGATACCCTTATTCCTGAAAGAGTGAAATTGAGTGTATGGTAGAAGAAATTTTAGAGGTTGGAATTATTAGACCTAGCCAAAGTTCTTACTCCGCACCAGTTGTAATGGTGCTCAAGAAAGAGGACTCATGGCGTATGTGTCCAAATTATAGAGATCTCAACAAGATCACTATTAAAGATAAGTTTCACATTCATGTCATTGATGAATTGTTAGATTAACTACATGGAACAATATACTTCACAAAGTTGGATCTCCATTCAGAATATCATTAGATTATAATGAAGAAGATATCCCAAAAACCACATTCCGAACTCATGAAGGCCATTGTGAATTTTTGATGAATTCCATTTTCAAGCCCTTCCTTCGAAAATTTGTGTTAGTATTTTTTGATGATATACTAATCTATAGAAAGTCTTGGGAAGATCATGTTCAACATGTTGATACAGTTCTACAACTACTAAAGGATCAATAACTATATGTCAAACCATACAAATGTTTTTTTGGGGTAAAGGAGGTAGAGTATTTGGGTCATATTGTATCTCATAAATAGGTCACAGGCCCTAAAACACCATGCAAAAATTTGACATATTAATTTTATTTTGGGGTGGAATCTTCGTAACATAAGTCTCTCATGACGCATTGGTTATTTCGTTGACATATTATGTCACAGGTCAAAGGATGAAACCCCACCGACCATTGATTCTTGGTTTTTATTGTAACTATATATATAACATATATAATGAAATTTTGGTGGTATGTAATTTAAACCCCTTCAGTGAATATAAGACTCAATTACATTATATACCATGTGATTAAATGTAATACGGGTCGAGGGCTTAGGTTTCAACCCTTTTTATTCCCAATAAAAACCTTATACAACTTTAAATAAAAGTCGACACATATATGGTTAAGTAATAATGTTGTGGTGTGATGGTAGAAGGGCTTGGGTAGGTCCTTGGGAGGTCACATGTTCGATCATTTGAAGTCCCAATAAAATTTATATAACCTTAATCATAATGGCCAATGGGAGGTTTCCACGTGGAAGCCTCTCATTTGTCTATCCTTCCCATGTGTCGAAACATAATTAGTCCACATATGTATGGATTGCCAAGTCACCTTGAAAACTTATCATGCCATGTCATATTCCTACCAAGTGTCAGCATGTGAGGTCACGACATCAGCCCTGTATGGCCTCTACAACCATGCCATGTGTCACCTTTTCAGTTGTGAGACGTGTCACATTTGACCCTATTGACTTTTACCTTTTTTTCCTAGTTTGACTTAAACTTTTACCGTCCACAACTTTTGCATACGAGCTTTGTTTGAGGTGATTTTTGCACCATTAGAAAGATATTATTGAGTTCTATGCAATGATGTAGTTTTAGAGAGAATTTTAGATAGTCAAATTCTGAGATTTTCTAGATATTTGTGGACCTGTTTGAGTGTTCTAGGTCCTCCTGGACTTCTGTGAGAATTCTTGGATCCTCCTGGATCACACCTTCCCAATAAATAATTTTTTTTCTTCCAAAAGTATGAATATTTAAACAACTTAGTGATGAAAAATTTTAATCTTCCATCATACTATAATTTTCCTATCTAGTAACTTAGTGACAATGAAGCTTCTTCACTCTTCCACACTGTTGAATATTTTGGGACTCATTGTTAATCTTGGATATTAGAGATTAGATCAACGTACTTTTATCTTTTTCTTATAAACATGGCTATGAATTTGGCTCATATATTTCTTCAAACAAAAGTCTTCTTAGTGAATCTCTTCAATATTTGAATCTGAATCTTGTACTCAACATCCAAGCCCATCTCCTCCTCCGCTAAAGATAGTCTATCTCAGCTAATATCAAACCAAGTCTAATTATTATCTATGCAAATTCCCTTTTGGACTCTCTGTTCATATATTGTGGATGTACCTATAGGAGTCTTTTAATGAATTCCATGTTGGTTTCCTCTCTCCTTCCTTGAAAACAATTCCAAACATATGCCCTTTATACATATGTAATGTATGAAATGCTTCAGCTCAGGGAATACATCGACATGAACATGACATAATATTTTGGAGATGCTTATGGGCTTCATCCTTACAAGGATATATCTCTTACCTTTTACAGAGAAGATTATTTCTACTTTACTAGCTCTAAGAAGATTTACATTACTTTGATTCTCTATCCGCTTTCATCTACATGCTCCAACTACTTGCATCCTTTTGTTCCTTCACCTTCGATACCTCAGAATAATAATGTTGACTTAGAAAATTCGATCCATATGTATTCCTTTAGATAATAACAAGACAATACAATTGTCTACACTGTTGTCGAAAGGCTTATAAATATTTATAATATACCTCACTCCTATAAAAAAGAGACTATATAGAAACCCTTTATAATATTCCTCTCACTTTAAACAATATCTAAGGTGGCTTTATAGAAATCATTCACAAAATTCCTCTCTCTTAACAATATATATGGTGGCTATATAGAAATTTTATAGAATTCCTCTCACTCTTAACATCTACAATGAGTTGCTTGGAAGCCTTCTAATATAACGACAGAGATAGAATTGAAAGGTATATACATATGCATATTAGCTTACATTTTAAAATTATACATATTTACAATGAAATATTTTTTGATGGATGGTTCTATTCATGGACTCATCCTCCTCTTAGTAGTGTAAGGACTCTCATAACTTCCTATCTCTCACAATGCCTTTGACATTGATGTCGAATTTGATAACAGTTAATCTGACACAAAATCTGATGATGAATCCATTAAATCATTGGACCCTATTATATGTCTTCTTAATAACCTATATAGCCTATCCTTGAGAACATCAAGCATTATTGTTGTGTCTTGAGTAGCTTCCCTTGAAGACACAAGTACCTGGCCATTCTGGAATGCAACTGAATATCCTTCATTTTCAGAAGTTGCAACTGAGAGTAGGTTTAATTTAAAATTTGGAACATATAACATATGCTTTATTCCTAGAAATCATCCCACCTTGAGCTGGAATATTACTTATCCAGAACCTCTTATTTCTTTTCTAGTGTTAGTTACATATCCTACACAACAATCTGTGTTGGTCTCTAAGAAAGTCAAGAATACTAATCTCATCCTTGTCATGTGGTGAGAGGAGCCACTGTCCACGAACCTTCATTGAAGTCTTCATATATCATTATGATAATACAAACCAGTCAGAGTATTCTTTCTCAAGTCTTTAAGAAAGACTATTAACTTCACCTGGAGCTACTTCTTATCTTCCTGCAAGTGCCTTTACATATTTCCAGTTCTACATCAGAAATAAGTGTGGATAAAGTGTCCAAAAATTCTTGATATGATGTCCACTCTTACCACAATAAGAGTAGAGTGTCTTGTTCACATATTGGAACCACGATCCCTTCCTTCCATTCCACGTTCTCCTTTTTTTTTGATAAATTACCTTTACCTTTATACTTCTTCATGAATCAATTTTCTTGCATGGGTTGTCTTCTTTGGAATTTCTTCATATTATCGGTATTAGTTCCATCAGAAGCACATGGATACGTACACCATTTACAAGCGGGAAAAGTATTCACTCCCTCTTTAGAATGGACATCTCATTTTGGAGATGTCTTACATATGTTACCTTTCCTTGGGTTGGAAGGTAAGAATAAATGTTTATGAAGAACCTCTTCATTTCAATTTCTCCTTAATTCAATCAGCCTTGAGCATTCTCCATCCTCACAGGAAAAAGAATAATATGAGGAATCATCCTTCTCAATCATGCATTTTGAAGGGGATAGTCTATTTTCCATCAAATAATTTACATTCCCGGCTTGCCAATATTCATGGATTGAAGCTGACAGTGCCAGTATTTGATTTTTGGTATTCAACTTCCTTTCCAACTCATGAAAAATACCTCTATGGAATTCCTCATGACATATCAGTCGATCTTGGATCTTCTGCTTCTCGTCCTCGAGAGTTTGCAGCTGCATCATTAATTCATAATTCTCCTTATGAATCTATTGGTTAATTTTCTTTGGTAGCCTTAACTTCACAAGAGCTTTACTCATTTTATCCTCTCAACAAGAGCCTTGAAAACCTTCACCAACTTTAAGTATTGGGCCTTGTCACATCAAGAACTTGCAAATACACATCAAAACCAACTATGATACCACTTGATTAAAAAATCCTTAGATGCCAATATTACTATTTAAAAAACCATTTTAGCATCTAACTTGATTCAAAATAATTCTTGACCGTATTGAGGTGATTTGTAGAAAAATAATGATGTTCTTATTATCCAAAATCTCATAAAGTGATGATTAAATTCAATAACTACGAGATAGCACAACATCAAACAAAATAACTCAAATCATATAGTATTTATGTCATAATTTACTTCATCTTCAACTTCCCTTTAGACAGTGAGATCGCTTGTCATAATCTCAAAATATCAAATTACATTACAACATGGACTTACAAAACCAATTAAACATGGACTCTCTTTACTTGCACTACTCAAACATAGAAATAGAGTTCACCATTGAATTCCTTCTGAAATTCTGAGAAGAATGAGTATAAGGTCGACCATATTCTGAACTGGCTCAATTTCACCCTCTTTGGCATGCAAAAGAATGCACTAAATACTCAAATAAGGCTATCTATACTAAGATTTTCACAAACAACATTTCTAGACAAAATAGACCTCAAATTCATACTCCTCTCATAAAAACGAGAAAAATGAGTATAAACATGCCTATATGTAATCAATATGCCTCATGGAACACAAATCCGGACAATACCAAACTTGCCTCCTTTCTCTGCATGAAAAATGTTTCATCCATATATCCTCGAGATTTGTGCCAACATTGGGATCTGATTCGACCTCATACTATGTGTTGTTTCAGGATGTGTATTGTCCTTGGACCATGCACCCATAAATAGGTCTTAGGCCCTTAACCACCATGTGAAAATTTGGAAACTTAATTCTATTTTGGGGCAGAATATCCATAAGATAAGGCACCCATAGTGCATCGGTTAATTCATTGGAATATTATGTGGTACTTTGGGGTATCAAACCCCACTGAATGTCGGTTGTTGGTTTTTGTTATAACTATGTATATAAAATATATAGTCAAAGTTCAGTGGTATGGAATTTAACCCCCCTCCCCGAATATAGAACTCGGTTACATTATATACCATGCAATTGCATGAAATATCGATTGAGGACTTAGCCCTCGACCCGTTTTCTAACCAATCAAAACCTTATACAACTTTAAATAAAAGTCACCACATATATGGTTAAGTATCAATGCGGTGCCGTAATGGTAGAAGGGATTAGGTAAGGTACTAGGAGTTCATGTGTTCCATCCTCTTGATTCCCAATAAAATTTTATATAACCTTATCCATAATGTCCAACCATAGGTTTCCACATGGCAACCTCTCACTGGTCTATGCTCACCATGATTCAAAACAGAATTAGTCCACATATGTATGGATTGCCAAGTTGCCTTGCCAACTTGACATGCCACGTCACCTTCCTGTCACATGTTTCCATATGAGTTCACCACGTCAGCACTATATGACTTATACTGTTGTGCCAGATGTCACTCGTTCAGTTATGACACGTGTCACCTTTGACCTTATTGACTTTTTCATTTTTTCCAAAGTTTGACTTAAACTTTTACCATCCATAACTTTTGCATACTAGCTCTGTTTGAGGTGATTTTTGAACCATTAGAAATGTATCACAAATATCTATGCAATGATGTAGTTTTGGGGAGAATTTTATATGATCAAATTTTGAGCTTTTCTGGATCCTCCTAGACCCCTATGAGCATTATGGATCCTTCTAAACCTTTGTGAGTGTTCCTCGATCCTCCTGGATCAGTCCATAATACTCATTGCTATGACACTCTTCTTATTTCATATTCATTGATCAAACTCATTGCTCTAACACTCTCCTTAGTTCATAGCCATTGCTTTGACTCATTTCTCTGACACTCTTCTTAATTCATAATCATTGCTTTGGAATCCTTCAGGTTATGATTTATGTTCATATTCATTTCCCTGAGATCCATGAGGATGTGATTTATGTTCATATTCATTTCTTTGTCTTTATAGTAGGCTATTGTTGTTGAGGTTGACATAGACACAACTATGTTGTGTATTGTGGTGGTGGTAGCTATGCATAGGAATTACCCACTCACCTTGCATATGAATTAACCCACTCATCTTAGTTCATAGCCGTTGCTTTGACTCATTTCTCTAACACTCTTCTTAATTCATAATCATTGCTTTGGAATCCTTTAGGTTGTGATTTATGTTCATATTCATTTCCCTGATATCCATGAGGATGTGATTTATGTTCATATTCATTTCTTTGTCTTTATAGTAGGCTATTGTTGTTGAGGTTGACACAGACACAACTATGTTATGTATTGTGGCGGTGGTAGTTGTGCATATGAATTACCCACTCACCTTTCATATGAATTAACCCGCTCACCTTGACTTGTTCCTCTAGGATTAATCTGGATCTCTCTATACTAGTTTCTTCATGGGTATCCATGCATTGGATTCTTCATAGCCTTTCATGGCCTATTCTTCATATCCTTTCATTCATGGTCCTTGTTGGAGGAAGAAAATATTGTGTTGGTCTTATTAATTATGGGAGCTCATCAAACCCATGTAAACTATATTAAAATCAAAAACTAATGCATGTGGATTTGAAGTTTTTTAAATATTCCATTTACTAACAATAAGTAAAGGTATAATTAGCTTCTACACATAGCTTTATTTGCAAAGACTGATGTCAATGTTATGTCATTGCTTTCTGTAAGAATATGTGTCAATTTTATGTCATTGCTTTCTGTAAGAATATGTGTCAATGTTATGCCATTGATTTCTGTAAGAGATTCACAAGAGATAACTAACATTACAACTACATGAAATACCTTCTAACGTGAAATAACATCTTATACCATTCATGTAAAAATTACATTAGAATACTTCTTGCATTGAGAATGTTATATATTAATCATGCATCAACAAATACTTTGTACAATTAAATATCTATCATTATTTAAATAAATATTCAACCAACAATGTAAAAATTGCACGAATTACTAATGTCTATATGATTTATGTCCTTGAATGTATAATGTACTAGTCATGTGCTAAGTGCATGAATTCCTTTGTTATATCTAATGATATTTCTCTATGTAACAACTACATAGAAATACACATATACTGAGAATGGATACTTAATTCAACAATTTGGATATGAACAACTGGAGCTACAAATTTTGTAACACGATGAAACACATTCTGATATTGAATATATACAACACCATTGAAATGCATACATACCTTGTTCTTTGTTGTTCCTTTTCCTCGAAGCTTTGCATGGATTCTTTTTATCTGTTTTCCTTGGAACTATTGTGGCTTATGTGCATGGAATTTTTTATAGAGATCACCAAATGCATGTTGTTTTTTGGGTCAAATTTCTTGGAAAAATGAAATTCAAATGTGAAGTGGTTGTTAGTTGGGAGAAACTGTGCATAGGCTCATTTGGAGAGGAAAAATTTTGCTAAAAGAAAAAGAAAAAAAATAAATTGCAATCAGTTGCTTGAAAGTCATTTAGATGTCGGCTTCAATATTTTATGAAAGGACTTGTACTTCCATATTATATTTTCTTATGTCAAACACTTCTGATGAAAAGGGGAAGTCCTCAAAATACTGATGGGTGGATAGACTATCCATACAAGATCACCACAAATTACTAATTCAGGAGGAATAGAACCCTAAATATTACTTGAGATGTCATTTGGGAAGTAAATCAATAGTTGGTAATCTCCAAATCTATGAATTGATCCAAGGTGTTGGAATTTAGATACAGACACTCTGATTTTCTTGGATCCCAATTCAACATAATTTTTCCATTCAATATAACAAAAGTAACCTAGTACAATTGTCGAGATTTGGAGGAATGAAACATATCAAGTTACAAATTCAATTTACTTAGTATCCATAAAACATAAAAAAAAAAATGGATCGATTTAAAGAATAATTTC
Source organism: Picea mariana (assembly GCA_032191745.1). NCBI lineage: Eukaryota > Viridiplantae > Streptophyta > Pinopsida > Pinales > Pinaceae > Picea > Picea mariana. The sequence continues at coordinate 2,208 of JASDQU011025313.1, read as the reverse complement.
ACCCATATGCATACCCATAGCCATCAACAAAGGCAAAGATAAAGCTCGGTTGAATAAACTAGTGATCACAATGTTAATTTTCATCAATATTTAGGGAATTTCTTGTGGGATTAAAGATCAATTCTATGTGTGAGAGAGGATGAATTAAACAAAAGTGATGGATCCAATGTGTCTTCCCATCCTCCACGTCCGTGAAAAATTCTGAAGTTTCGACCATAAAAAATATGCCTCCCTTGCATCATTTTGTTTCCCATAATGCTATAGCCAGGAGTGGGTTTTCATAGTTTGCATTCTGGCTACCAGCTCTAGCCAGTTGTTTTAACCCATAGAGATGGATCTTGTGAGAGGATTTTGCACAAACATTCCTAGGATTGCAGATTTGATCAACCTCCTTTCACTAGGCATCATGGTGAGGATCTGCTCAAATTCCCATTGACACTTCTTGCATATAATTTTAAGGATTTAGGATATGGTAATTATTTTCTATCACTTGGTAACGTTTTAAAATGCATGTAAGAATTATTTGAATTGATCTTGAAGTGAGTTCTCTAAGTGGTATCCATCATGCACCATGAACATGTTAGCTTAGCGATATAGGAGTGTCTTGGCCTAGGTTCAACTTGTGGTTAAACTACTCAATATGTGTTGCAGGTGGGTATATTGAGAAGGGTATATAGAGGAAACAACATGGATCGATACCTAGTGCCAAAGATGATTGTAAGACCTTGTTATTGATTCCCATGTCAAAAGAAAAGAAATAATTAGGTGAATTGGTACAAGATGCATGGAAAATTGATTCACGCATTTATCTTGAATTCAAATGACAGTTAGAACATAGAAGTACGAGACCCAAGATTAAAACATGCATCATTTCCCATATGACTACTTCATTGTAGATCATTGGAAATTGCATGAACAGAGCCACCATCCACACTGTTTTGCTAATAAAAACTATTTTTTAAACCGAAAGTGAACATAAATAATATTAAAAAGGGTGCATTAAAGAAAAATAGTAGTATTAGAAAGCTATCAAAATAAGGATCAAATCATAAACATATTTCTAAATATAAAATCACAAGGTTTTCTTCCTTCTCCATTTTAGATTAATAAGCATTTAAATAGATTACATATTTTATAGGCTGTCTAGGAAGCCACAAAACGTTAAGGATAATTTATTGATGAGAGGATGTTGAGTCATGAATTATTGATTACATAGACTATAGAAGACACATTTCCTTGATATCCATTGGATTTGTACCACAATCTTCGTTGTCATTTACTATATTACCATCATTAGGGGATACCAAACTATGATTTATTGAAGAAGAAGAAGAATGTTGAGGAAAGACTCGAGTATTCATTCGTTGAATTTCTTCTTCCATTTCATCCATTTGTCTCGAAAAAGTGGCCAAAGCTTCCTCAAATTCTCAAAAGTTTATTGAGAGATATGGGAGTGCTATGGAGTTTGCATAATATATGTATTCCATCTCTTCCCACTGAAATAATAAACCATAAAACCTTGATTGGCCAAAGATTCAGTAAGCTAAACCAAAAGAGGAAAAAGGAAGGGGAAAAGAATATACAAGGAAACCATGCAAAACAAAAGGAAAGCATTACCAATTCCCAGGGAAAAGTGTTGAAGGAAGAGGATAAACCCGGAAGATGAACTGAAATTGGGCATAGGCCTCCAATTGGAGATAATTCCCATACTTCATGAGCCAGTGACAGGAAACCACTTGAGTGAAAACCACTGGGATGGACCAAAAACCATCCATAGGAAAACCCCATCCAAATACCAAATTATGACAATCCATAGTCATAGGAACCATTGCCCATACAAACCCAAAGAGGCGGAAAAAATTGTGAATGCTTGCTCGTGGTTCATTAAGAACCAAAAGTGCAATGGGACTGAACCAACTATTGATGAGAAGTTCCATATGCATGCACATGAAGAAAGAGGGGAGAATAACTTATGGGATATACACAAAGCTCTCAATGCTTGAATCCATCAAGACCAAAATGTAAAACTCATGAGAACATTAGTCCCCTTTCATTTTTAGAGAGGTGGTTCTCCTCTTTGGCTAAAATATTTTCTTAGAACTCTAGATTTTTAGAATATGGGACTTTGCAGAAGTCGGTCATGGTCATCAAAGAAATATATAGATTACAAGAAAAATAACAAGAAAGAAAATATTTTCTTTTTCTTTT